>JANHGL010007845.1:50003-75856 GCA_024611195.1 Ceyx melanurus | reverse complement strand
TTGGGGACCTGCCCATGCTCATGGGGGGAAGCGCCAGACCCTTGCCCCTCCCCCTCCCCCCCTCCTTCCCCGGGCGAGGCTAAGGATGGGGGGGGGGGGGGGGGGGGGGCTGTTTGGAAGCAATGTACTGCTGCTTCCCGAAGCGTTACCGTGCCGGGAAGAAAGGGTTGCACACCATTTGGTGAGGAGAGCTAAGTACGTGCAAGTTTGCCCAAGGACCGAAAGAGTAGCAATCTTAGACCGTGCAGAGGACTGTCACAGCGAGATCCTGGCACAGGTAGTCAAAATCACACAGACGTATGTATTATACAAATAAATCTATTTACCAGATCCTGAATTGCAAAGTGAATTGCTCATACATTAACCTGACCACTAGGAAAGTATTCTAATTTAAGTAGAAATAAAATAATGCCTTCACACATTTCTGATTAAGTTCAGAGGGTGCAGTGGGTGCTGCAAGTGCTGTGTGAGAATAAACAGCTCTTTGGCAAGAAGCGCAGCTAATCGTTTATTCCAAAAAGAGGCCCTAGTGTGCCGAGTAAAGAGTATCACTATATACAGAGTTCTGAGTGTAACCACCCGCTAAGGGGCGGGTTAGACTGTGACAGCCTGAGCTACTTTTCTGTGATTTTTCTATAAAGCAGTGCTACCCCATGTTTGTGATTTCACTTAACCTCACTTTGATGACAGGTTACTGTGACCCAAACTAATTAAATCCACAGCATGTTACCATTCCCTCTTGTTGTGGTCTGAAGAGGAAATCAGGAATTACTGAAACTCTGAAATTTTGTTAAACTCTTTGCCTCTGTTTTCTCTGCTGTACAATAAGTCCAGCCTATAAAAGCTTGCTGCTATTCAGATGCATATTAGCTTTTCTCCTTCTAAACCAGCTTCTGCACCTGAGTCAGAAGTTCTGCTTTCAGAAAAAGAACCCTGGAAGTCTGTTCCCTTTTTCGCCATGAAATGTCAGGAGACCATGTTATGGAGTAATAACTCTGAAATATTACTAAGTGTAGAATAAAGGACATTTCTTATCAAGTTTTCGTACATTTGGTTAATGTCTACAAGAATGAAAAATATTTCTAAAAGAACAAAACAGACTCATTTGTCATTCTAATAGTGCGGCTGTGTACATGCTTGCTTTGTTGTTTTGGTTTTTTTCATCATAAAAGGTCTAACCTTTTTCCTATCATTTTAAACTGTGAGGACAGGAGACCAATGAAACTGTGAAAAATACTTTAATTTGCAACTGAGCCTATTCTGAAGTCACACCTTCAAAATTATGTCATCAAATCAGTGGCTTGCTCTGTTATAGAAAATCTGTCTAGCTCAGTGGCTCCTAAAGTTATGGAACATGTGCAAATTCTAGAAAAAGACAATGAGCTTGACTAATTTTCCAAGGGATTAATCCTTCCTTCATTTGATAATGAAACAAAATCCTATCTCAGAAATATTAGGTCCATCAGAAAATAGATCTAGGTCAGTTTCTGGACTGTGGTTTGGCCCACTCTCAAGTAGTTTTTCAATCTGCTGTGCTTGGTTGCTTTTTGGTGAAGGGGCTGAAAGCTCCAGTGATTCAAATGGAATGAACTATTCCCTGTGCACTAAGTGCAGACTTTTTAAGTAAAAATAAGTACTAAATCTGAAACAAACTGAAGAACTCCAGAGATGTTTTCTTTTGCTATGACTTGTGCAGTGTTCTTCTTATTTAAATCTTGTGTTGGACCCACAAAAGTGTTGGAGTCAAGCAGGTAGAAGACTCCAGGAGTCCATAGCTGATAGCCCATATGAGCAGGAAACCTGAGAATGTGTGCATCCAAACTGAGCTGTCACTAGCTCAAGCACTCATCCCAGCTATTTTGCTAGTTATGACTGAGAATAAGACTGTTATTTATTGTGTCTTTTAAGGGTGATCAGTGGATTGCAAAATAAAATGAAGTAATTCCAAAAATCCAAGTTAGGAAGTATTTTTACTATGTGAAGATGTAATTGCTAAAGTTTGTACTCAGAGAGCTAAATCCTGCAGTGTGCCAGAAAGGAGCACAGCTGGAAGCTTGGAGATCATTCCCCTCTGCTTGAAAAACTCCTTAGAAGACAGGTAGGAAAAACAGGAATGTTAAGGCTTGATTTTTCAGACTGGCACTACTGAAAATGCAACAGCTGCTGCCTCAGTGAGTTTTGACCCTGGGCTGGACTGCAGGAGGGCTCACACTGCATTCCCACAGCAGCTGAGTGGCTCATGTACCATGTATCTGTACGTGCATAGACGTGTGTACTTTAGGAACCACTGTGCTAGGGAGACAAGCTGCTACCCACATGAACCCACTGAATACATAATGAGTACTTCTACTGTAAATATTATTTTATTTAATAATTCAGCTTTATGCAGCTGGCATGCACTTATCCTTTTCAGAAAAGTGTCTATAGGTGGTGGCTGCCAAGCTATAGGTGTCCATTCCTGTGCCAGCGAATGGGCAGTTGAAACTAACTTGAAAGCAGGACCCCTCTCCAGTGCTGCCTGTGGCTTTCACTTGAGAACACAGCATAGATCTCCAAGATTTTTAAGAGTAAATTAAGCAAGTCCATGTTTTACTGTTTTATTTTGTTTTACTAAACTGGGTTATTGTAGGTATACACACACACAAATACACACAAAGTTTGCACAGAGAAGAGAAATGACATACTTGCATGCTAAAGAAAAACTTATCCTATGTGCTGAGCAGAAACCTGCCTATGTGTTCCAATACCTGGCAGTAACAATATTTCAGCATTTAAATAGCACTTTAAAGCCATTAACTAATCAATGCTTACAAGGCTCCGGGGGAAAGAGGGTGGTGTGAATGAAGAACCATCAGAATAGAGACTTGATCTAAAGTCTACCGAAGGGTAGCAATTCCATCTATTTCAATGTTATAAAACAGATTTTAATTATGGGACTCTTCTTCTTTCCTTTGACATATATCTTGACATGCCAGCATTAACACAGGATATTTCAGTGGATGTGCTGCAGCATCAAACAAGGAAAAAGAGTTGAATAAAGTAGGAGCACAGCATTATTTCTTTCAAAAAATACTGTGCATTTTTTTAGAAAGGTCTCCACACTGTTTATGTTTAAGCAGTGGTAATATTATTAGTCACTGTAAAAGTAACTGGGTGTTCCCTTATTCTTGCTAACAATACAGCAGGGATAATTTTGGATTAAGCTACATGTTTTATGAAAAATATACTTGCTGTTTGCTGGTTCATGTCAAAAGAATTCCCCGTGTGACCCATCAAACATCACACCCCATCCACTGGGAATTTTATTCTCCTACAGCCCTTTGTTGTTGCCTTTGGATCTCTTGGCGATGCTGACATGTAGCCATACAGATAGGTTGTCCTTCCAAAAATTATCCAATGCAGCTTTGAACCAAAGGTGCTGACCTCAATTAAAAATATAAATAAATAACACCATGTACTGCAGATTCGCATGCCCTTGTCAGAGGTTTGCCTCATATTATTAATCTCCCCACATAAGTATTTATTTCCAATTTGGAAACTGCTTTTTGGCAGGTTTATCTGGTTCAGCAAAAGCATAGATGTGGAATGAGTCATTTAGTTGGTCTTGCAATATGAACTTCCTGCCATTTGCAAAGGAAGTAGTCCGTTTTAATATATTTTAGAAGACCAGAGTTTATCTGTGTTAATTTGATGGACAGGGGGGAGGTTGTTTGGGGTTTTTTTGTTATTTTTTTTGGAATAGGTATGTCCCTTCAGGAATTTTTTGGTGTTGCATTTTACCAAAGGGAACATTTTTACAGGAAGTTCTGTGAGTTGGACGGAATCTATGAGCTGAATTCACAGCAGGACTCAGCTGCTGAGTGATAGGACTGCCTGGCCCTTTGTTGACTGCTCAGGCTTTTGGTCCAATGCATGTGGACAACTAAGTGCCTATGAATTGGATTTCTGAGAAGTCAACATGATGAGTGGTAAATATTAAAGCTAGCCAAGAGAAAAAGCCAAAAGAAACAAGGTATAAATATATTTTATGTTTATCTCCACATAAGGTTTTTGACTGTGAGTTCTTTCTGGGAGATTAATACCTATGGTCAGTGAATGCTTTCTCTAGTACTGCCTCACAGCCCATAACCCACAGATAATGCAGGCATCTGAGGGACTTGATTTCAGATATGTAGTTACTAAGTTGTGTTTGAGCAGAGCTCTTCTGCTTACCAGGAAAAAAAAATCAACCACAGTCTGTTTTGTGGTTATATACTAATTGCACAATATCTTGCTTGCAATTGCTCCTATTGGAGATAATGCATTTTGTAAAAATAATTGAATTTCATCAAGCCAAGATGAATTTGGTTCTGCAGAGCACAGATGTCACTGTGAACTTGGGGAGATATTTTAATATTTCTGATCCAGTTGGAGGGGGAATTGGGGCTTCCTGTGTACTTCCACTTCTCCTCCAAACAGAAAAGGTTCAAATTGCATTATTTAGATTAAAACCTGTCTCTTGTACCAAGAACTCATAAAGCGAGCCTCCATTTTCAAAGCTATCTTTTGTGCAAATATTTAGGCATTAGGGTCTCCGAGAGACTCGCACAGGACAAAACAAAAGGGAAGAAATCCCACCTGAAGTTTCAGTCAAGATCTAGAGCAACTAACTCCATTTCCCAGGATAACAGTGGTTTCACACACATCAGTTGGTAATCAAAGATTCTTCCTGATGTGGTGGCAGCCTAACAGGAGTTTTAAAGGTCTCAGTGGTATCTGTATTTAAGACTAAGGTGTTTTGGGTGAATTCATCTTCACATTCCCCACAACTAAAGTGTAATGCACTGCTTCTAATTATCTATCCTGTTGTAGTCTCAGTTCAGATGGGTTCTTTGTGTTTTGCCTCTTTGGCACCTGCTTGCTGCTGGGCAGAAGGAGCAGTACAGTGCCATGCACCATTGCCCATGAAGATCCCTGTACTTGCTGATGGCCCTAGAGGGATGTGTGTAGTGACCAGCTTCTTACCTGCCCACTTTTGTTTGCACAATGGTATAAATAAAAAAGCTATTTGTGGCTGCTGAGAGATGAAAGAAATTATTTCATGGGTGCTTGATAGCCCCTTGCATGAGTTTATTTAATCTTGTTGGAGGAATATTGCACTTTTCAGACCTGTCCACCCATTAAACACACACCTGAATGTACAATTGTATAGAGCTTGTTTCTTTAGGGATCTACACTAAATATACACATAAACACATTAAGTTCCTTTACAGATTTAGCTTCACCAAGCTGACAAGACACATTATTCCTTTTTAATTTATGTTGATTCTTTTTGCGGTCCACTGTGAGCAGGCAAGTAGAGAGACCAGTTTTACCTGTGAATTAAAAGCAGTGCCATAATCATCCTCAGCAGTCAGAGGCAGGAAAAATGAATTGCTGTAAGGTTGTAAATGAGGGAGGATTTTCCTCAACTCTCTCAGGGGTAGGTGGCCATCTCCATCCCTTTCCCAACAAGAAACTTTGTGATTATCAAAAAGGGTTTGCTCTGGCTAAAGGAAACCAGCTGGAAAGTACTGCCTTTGGCATTAACAACTACCCTTTGACATTTCTTTTTCTTGAACTATTCTTTCCAAAATTACCTCTGAAAAGACAAGCTACACAAGTTGTTAATTTAATTTCTGAAGCATTGGATAAATAGAGAATTTAAGAGAACCCAAATGATGCCCACAATTGATCATCAACAGCTTGCATCTGTAGTCCTCCCTCAATCTGCTTGACAAATGCCTTGGGGTATCAGGAGCCTCCATCCCCATTCATAATGTAGGGAGAATCTGAATATCAACTGCAATTACTGTCCACTACTGCGAATTCAATGATGAGCTTAAAAAAGTACTTGTAAGTTGTAAATGTCTTTTCATAAAAGCCACTTTCACATACTAGAAAACAGGGATTCTATTTTCTTGATTATTACAAGGAAAACTGACCATATCCATACGGCATTAGGGATGTTCAAACAGAACTCACGTGGGGGATGCACATCTGAAGGAGGCTTTGATTCATTTATGTAGAATAGACTTTACAGCAACTTGTTCTTTAGCAGAAAGGTGTGACCAAAAAGGTGGATAGAAGTATGTGCTCTAATAAATCAGGCCCTTCAAAGCAAGATAACATAAGACTTGGAAGCCACCAGAAAATCACACTCCAAACATTTTGGTGTGGATCACATAAACCAACATACCTGCAACTCCTGTACTGACCAGGGAGAAGACAACAAACGCAATATGATGTCTTTTCAATTCTCTTCTGCTTTGGCTTCACTCTCTCCCTTTATCTCCTATACTTAGTTTTTACATTTTTAGAGAAGGTCCTCTATTAGCTAGAAATCTGGAAAGTACTTCCCTCCCCTTACCTCTTCCTCACATTCAGTCTGGCTGAGGTGTTGCTGTGCACACAAACACATGGGCACAAGTACATATGTACATACCAGAATGCTTCCCATTCCCTTTTCCACAGCCTCTCTGAAAGAACATCCAACTCACAGCTCAGCTGAACTTTTGAACCCACCAATGCTGAGATAGCTTGAAAAACAGGATGATGAGTGCCAATAGATTTGAGGAGCAACTAAGTAAGTACAAGGCAGAACTATGTCCTCACTTATGTCTGATAAGGAATAGATGGTTAAGGGCCTGATTGTTGTCTAATCTTCCTAACATTGTAATGTCATGTGCCTTCTGCTTGAAAATGCTTTTTAAAGTATATGTCCTTTCACCCTAAGCACACATTTACATAGCAATAACACAGTCAAGTAATTAACTACAAGCCTGGTTCTGCAAGACCCTAAATTACATGTATCACTTGCGATCAGTTAGATGGCTACAGCTGTATTCTGAAGTTTTTGGTTATAAACACTACTCTTACAGCTTTGACCTCACAGTCAAAAAAGCTCAATGTGTTGGTTAGCACTGTGTACTCAGAGCTGACCATACCAACAAGCCTGGGACCATCTGGGACCATGTTCATGGTCTTGGACTGCTGGGCTTAAAGGCAAATACCTATTAAACAAGTATCTGAGGTTTCTCCTGTCTTGTATTCAGAGAAGATGGAAGTTGGCTCACTTTGTACAGAAGTTTTTAAGAAGAGGGTGGCACAAAGGAAATAGGATACAAAGAGCAGGTTTTGATTGCAGTCTGCTTTAGGTATGATTTGACAAAGACTGGGTGTGTGGCCTTAAGACAAAAAAAATGGAGTGAATAGGGACAGAAGAAGAGAGCAATAGGTAAGCTGATTGCAGCTCTTGCAGCAAAACTGGACATGCTCTTTTTGCCAGCCTTTTCAAAACAGTTGCTCAGAATCAAACAGCAAGGACTAAATCAGCAATTCATTCATTTAATAGCTTTAAAGGCTGTCTCCTATTAGACAAGACATGGTAAATCTGTTTCAGATTAGCAAATCAAATGAGTCACAAAAAAAATCCCACTTTGGTGTTAAGTTTTGGCCTGTTTGAGCTGCATCTCAAACAGATGCTATGTCCGTATGGCTAAATATAAAAGGGCCAAACCCAGTCTCTGGCCTCAACACTTCAGTGGTGTGGCCTGGCTCAGGCTTCACGTATTAGGACCTGCCCTGCAGAAGACCCCACACACATTGAATGGCACTAGGCCCTGTCTTTCTTCTGTGCTACAAGTTGTGTCCCTGTGGTCCCAAGATTTATTATTTTTTTTAATATGTGGTTTGTTTTGTTTTGGTTCAAAGGCTTTGAAATAATCTAAGGGTGGATTTACAACACACAGGAGTGATGGTTTTATGGCACAAAGCTTGCTGCATACCCCAGGGTATGCATGGGACCATATGAGTGTGCAGGAAGAAGCAGAGACTGATGGGACAGCCTTGGGAACTGTGTGGGCTGGAGCATAGTCTTCTCCATACTGTATGGTAACAGCTTCTGGGTAGAGGCCAGGCCAGAGCAAGGGAGCAAAATACCAATTGACTGAATGTATAGTCAAGGCTCTGGGTATCAAGCTCACACCCCATTCCTTTTTAGCCTACACATATCCAGAGGAACTGAGCAGGCTCCTCTGTAGGCTTTATCATCACATGAATGCAACTGCAGATAGACAATGAACAGAGGACAGCCCCCACAAACATTTCAAGTCCAGAGTGCTCCTCAAAAGCTTCTCACTAATGAAGAATTGCAGCATCTGAAGAACCATCTCTCCTGGCAGACTCTGGGTAGGTGGAAAACACTGGGAAATTTCAGCAGCATTTCAGCTTCTATCTGCCTGAAATTGGGTGCTAAAAGAAATACATTAGCCTTGCTTCCTACAGCTACTGAAATTTTTGGTATGTTAAACAGCTTTCAATTAACTCAAGCACAACTCTGAAAGTTTTTTAAAGAAAAATACAGACAACCCTATGAAGAAAACATAACAATTGTGTTCTTATCAAAAAGAAAATGAAAGAATTCTCAAGATACCACAGAATAGAGAGGAATTCCAATCATACCTCTGAGAAATCTTTCCTCAGTCTAAAAATAAAAGTCTCTTGCTGCAAGAACCTTCCAGCTAGGGAAACCAGCAGAGGCAAGAGATTGCCAGGTTGATATTTATCATCTGCAAAACATCATTTCAATTAGTGGAGGTGCCTGACAATTGGAAGAGGACTGCTGATTAAAAGATTGGCTATGTGAATGGACAGTAGTGAATATAACATATGTTTTCTCTGGTAACATTTCTGACACCATTACCTACAGTATTCTTATTTTCAAGTTGAGAAGGTATGGGATGTGTCATTGTGGCTTGAAAAATGGCTGCCCTGCCAAGGCTAAAGTGTGTAATAATCAGTGGCTTAATAACCAGCTGAAGGCCAGTAACAAATAGAGCACCAAGTTGATCTGGTATTGTTCAATGTCTTCATCAGTAATTTGGATGATGAAAAGAGGGGCATGCACCCTGAAGCAAATTCAAGGTGGTGCTCAGTGAAGGAAAATGATTGCTATACCAAGTGACAAATCTTTAACCTGGAAGGACTTTGAAAAAAACAAACAAACATGAGAATTGTACCAGAAATAAATTGCTGAAATTCAGCAAGGAGAAGTAAAGTTCTGTGCCTGGGGTGAAATAACCCCATACATCAGCACAGGTTGAAAACTGAACACCTGACACTTGATGAAAGGGGCTTGTGATTGATGCCAGAGAGCATCAGCGAAGTGGTGAGTCACCATCACTGGAGGGATTTAAAAGACATGTAGATGTAGCAGTTAGTGACACGGTTTACTGATGACCTGGCAGTATTGAGTTAACAGTTGGACTTGATGATCTTAAAGATCTCTTCCAACCAAAACAATCCTATGATTCTGTGGTCACGATGATCCAGGAGCATACTAAAAGCCCAAGGGGGAAAAAACCCAACAACATGGCTTGTGATAACTGCTGCTACTAAAAGTGTCCTGCAGTTGCCAGTGCCTCTTCCTAGAAGCTTGTCAGAACAGAACTTTCTTCACTAAAAGGGGAAGTGTTCTTTTCCAGCAGCTGCAGTGTACTGAACTAGACATTTTTAAAGCCACATCGTGTGCATGCCCATTGCCAACATTCAGCAGCTATGTACTCAAGAGTTTTCCTGGCAAAGTATCAAATCTCCCTAGAATAATCTTAAGGGGCCTCAGTATCTTCCCTGGTAGTGCAGAAATGCTGAAACAGGACACAGAGGTGTGATAGTCTACAGATCTAGGAAATATTTCAGGGTTGGTTTTTTTAATTTTAAAACACCTCTTTTTCTGATAAACATTTGCTCATGATGTGACACCTGCAGTTCTTCCTGGAGTTAAATATCTATAGTGATTTATTGTTGTCATAAATGTGTGCTTCTGTTTAAATAATTAAGCTTTGATCAGTTCCTTAATATAGGAGGTTTGCTTGTAAAAGTGAAATGATGTATCTATACTAGCCTGAATGATTGACCAAAGATTTGAGGTGCTTACAGTTAAGAGGAAAAACTGATCACTGTATCAGGTACATTGCTCAGTCCTTTCTGGTTTTGGATGGGGACCAGATCCCTGTTTCCCTGATAACAAACAAACAAACAAACAAAAAAAAAAAAAAAAAGGCAGTGGGGAGGATCTGGTAGCTGATGCAAAATTCACCTTTGTGTTTTTCAGAGTTTCTCACTTAAAGGATAAACATAAGGTATAACTGCTGTTTTTGAGAAAGTATATCATCATTTAAGATTATTTTAAGTCTAGGAAACTCTACAGTGAAGAAGCAGGTAGCCCAGATGACACTGGCTCTGAGGTCAAGATGAGCATTTATCACTATACAAAGTAGACACAAAGAGAGTCACTCTGGAAGCTGAACATGTCTTTATTGCTTTGGGCTCAATCTACTGATGGTGTAAATATTTGAAGAAGAAAACTAGCATAAACATCACAGGAGCACATGGAGGAGGGAGGTGCAGACATCCTGGAGAACAGGGGATATGACCTTGCAAGAAGAAAGGTTTTGATCCAGCCTCCTACAGAAGGAGGGTTAGAAAATCTCAGGCAGTTTCTTGTATTTGTCACCTGTTAAATAGCACAAAACTTCAAATAAAGCAATGTACTGCTGCATAAAAAGGGATTAAAAAAAAAAACACTTGATGAAAATGCTACCGGAAGTACAGCCTTACTGTATACATTTAAAAAAAAATAATAAACCAGGCTACTAGCCTCAAGGCTTTGAGTAAGAATCAAGGCTTTATTTTATTGACAGGAAATCAGCGTTGGAAAGAAATTCACAGCATTTTCCAGATGCTACTTCTTTTTTTCTTCCCTTTAAAGTGAGAAGGCTGCCAAGCAGCTTCTAGTTGAAAGAACCTGTATTTTCACAACAAATTATAAAAAATAAGAGATGAAGGGGACTCAAAATAAGAATCTGCCTGCCTCTTTGGAAGAAGGACCAAGTGCAACCAACCCTTACCAAGTGTTTTTTTAACCTGTTTTAAAATTCTCCAGCAATAGAGTTTGGGGGCTCTCTAGGCAACGTCTTATGAAATACATTACGTAAATCTTCTGCTTTTTCTTCCTGTTAGTTCTTTCTTATCATTCTCACTTGGAGAACAAATTTTCCTTCTAGTATGTAACACTTTTGATAACACTTCCATGAACAGAAAGGCTACCAGTTTTGCAGCTTTCCTTCTCTGTGTGTTTCTGTAACATTTCCACTAGCTATCTTCCCCTTCTAGTATTTTGAAAAGCAAAACAAACTTCATTTTAAAAATATTTCCTCATAAATCTTGTTTCCTAAATTGCTTTCCAGGTTAATAGTTCTTCTGTCAAGTGCCTCTGTTTTCCTTGCATCTCTTTTAATGTGAACCATCCAAAGCTGGCACTAAAATCTGGAATTCAGAGGTGCTGAAGGTTCTCTGTGTAGATTTGTTGTTCAAGGAGGGCTAAATAAATGGCAGAGTTTACTTCCTGTATTTGAGTTACAGCAGTCCTGCTAATATGTCACAGGGTGACATTTGCTTAGTTGCCCAAGTAACACACTTTTTCATATTCAGTTTGTAGATCCTATTCTGGGGTTTTGCTGCCTTGTGTGTTTCTCTTCCTTTCCTATTTAGAATATATTTTTTTATTTCTATGGTTTTAATAAAGTAATTAATTTAGGACATTTATTATTTTTAATGAGATCATTTTATGTTGAACCTGCTTGCATGAACTGGTGATAGTTGCTTAGGAAACTGGAATTCTATTTTACAGGGATACAAATCACAAACTGGAAAGGACTATTTGATGTGATACCTTTGTTGGGTAGCAATTATTGTGCCCTACTGTGAGTCATACCACTGAATTTTGTGGTTACTTTGTAATAGTTTTGTGTAGACTATATATCCCTGCTTTCCTTATGAGAATGTTATAACAAAGTCATAACAAAGTTTTATTACAAATGCAGTAAATTATGTCAGTTGTTTCCCTGTCATCAGCTGGATGAGTGTATTGACCTTGGCTGGCTGCCAGGTACTCAACAAGCTGCTCCTCCACTTCCCCTCTTTAACAGGATAGGGGAAGAAAATAAGGTGAAAAGCTTCTTGGTTGAAATAAGAGCAGGACATCATGCACCAATTACCATCAAAGGAAAAAGACTCAATCTGGGGAAGATTAGTTTAATTTATTGCCAATTAGTAACAAAGTAGGACAATGAAAAATGAAAGTGAAACTAAAAGCACCTTTCCCTCATCCTCCTTGCTTCCCAGGTTTAATTTCACTTTTGAATCCTCTGTCTCCTCTCCCTCGACAGGTGAAGGTGAATAATAGTTGAGATCAGTTCATCACCCATTGTCTCTGGTGCTCCTTCCTCCTTATACTCTTCACTTGTTCCAGCTTGGGGTTCCCAGCCACAGGACAGAGTCCTTCATGAGCTGCTCCAGCATGAGTCCTTTCCATAGACTAAAGTCCTTCAGGAATGGATTGCTCCAGCATGCATCCCCTGTAGACCACAGGTCCTATCAGAAAACCTGCTTCTGCATGGACTCCTTTCCATGAGCCACATCTCATACCATGAACCTGTTCCAGTGTAGGGTCTTCACCGGCTGCAGCTTCCTTCAGGGCAATTTCACCTGCTCCACCACAGGGTCCTTCATTGGCTGCACATGGCTATTTGCTCCACCATGGACCTTAATGGGCTGTAGGATGTCAACCTGTGTCACCACAGGCTGCAGGTTAATCTGCTTCAGCATCTGGAGTACCTCATCCTCCTCCTTCTTCACTGACTTTTATATCTGCAAACTGTTTCTCTCATATATTCTCACTCCTGTCTCCTGGCTGCTGCTGCACAGCAGCAGATTTTCCCTCCTCTTTTAAACATGTTAGCCCAAAGGCATTACCACTATCACTGACGGGCTTAAGCTTTGGCTAGTGGCAGGTCCATCTTGGAGTCAATTGGCACTACTCTATCTGACATGGGGGACAGCTTCTGGCATCTTCACACAGAAGCCACCCCTGCAACCCCCTCTCTACCAAAACTTTGCCATGATGAACCCTGTACAATGACTTACCATGTCAGAGAAGAAACTAAATTCTCCTAACATACTTTACTCTTGAGAAAACCATGCTGGCCATTTCTAAGCACCCTATCGTCTTCCTAGTGTTCACAGGCCATTTCATAATGTGTTCCAATAGCCTTCCACATTCATCTGAATTCCTTGAATTTGATCCTCTTCCTTGCTTCCACCTCCTTACAGACACGTAGGACACTCACCCTCCATAAATCCTCAGGACACAGACTGACCAGGTAAGCCTCACTGCAGTCAACTTTTAAACTGCCCCTCTCTTAAGGATTTTTCTAGTAAAAGCAAGTTAACAAGAACACACTTGGTCACATGCATGCAAGTTCCAGTTGCACATCTCTGTGTTCCTCTTCTTCAGTTTTTCATCTGGCCAATGTTTATGAGTTGTCTTTTTCTCTGATGTAGATTATGCTTATTCCACATTTTAATTCTGAGCAAGGAGACAGTTTTTGGCACACTGTTGATTGACTTTTGATAACACAGCTCCTGCTTTAACAATCTGTCATTTGTCATAACTATGCAGCAGGCAACAAAAGGTCTCTGTTAAATGTTTAATGCTGGGCACAATCCCAGCAATCAGGGCTGGTAGACTGAAGAGACTATGTAGCATATGAGACTAGAAGAAACCAGAAGAAAAAAAAAGAAAAAAAAAAAAAAAGAAGAAAAGATAAGAAAAAAAAAAGATAAGAAAAAAAAAGAAAAAAAAAAGAGAAGAAAAGAAAAATGTGGAGTTGTTCTCTAGGTTTTGTATAAATACAGTTGGATATTTTATTATCTTTAAAAGTGGAGGATTTCCCTTTGGTAATAGAGATCAGAAATCTAATGAGTATGAATAGTCTGCTTAGTAACATAAAAATTACAATCACAAATATCTTTTGTTTTATTCTCCACAAATATGTTTTATTCAAAAAAAGATCATTTCATAGTTCTATGTAAAATGAATCAATTATAACAAACCTGTTGTTTGGAATTAACTTTTGTTAATTTGTAGCAACTTTTGTAGCAACAGTTGCATTTCTTCCTATAGCATTGTTGCTTTACAGGGCAGAGTAAAACTACACTGCAGCCCATAATTAATCTGCTATCTTTCTTCACACACAATGGCCTTAGAAAAGTTTCCTAAAGATTATATAATGAAACTTTATTTATAAACAGACTTTTGCTTTGGTTGGGTGTTTTATGTTGGGAGTGTTGGGGGCATTTGGTACATACTGCTTTCTCAATATGGAGAACAATCATCATAGATTCTCCAAAGGATATAATAAAAAAGTGTAAAAATATTCAGAGTGCTTTGAGGTGATTTGAAGGGGCTTTTAAGGTTACATCATGACTCGTAAAATTAACAGTGAAATTAACAGTGTAAATAGTGCCCAGTGCATAACAGCATTTTGTGTTTGTACCATTTAATTGTGCAACCAAGGAAAGATTCAACAACTTATAGGCACCTATATTGTCCATGAAAAAGCAAAATCCCCTTTGGGATGGTATTATTTCTTAATCAAATCTTGTTTAATTCTTTTCCCAGAGGGATAAGATTTGTGTGACCTTCCCAGGGCATCATGTTGAAGTGTTCTTTGTTTACTGAGCACTTTTGAAGCAGCTTGGGCCAAAATGCATTTTTGCTTATTAAAATGTATCTGGACCAGTTCCATTACCCTCCCACTTGCTGTAGACCACAGGACTAAATGGGTGTAACAAAAAGAAGAATTTGGCCATTGACCTGCAACTTCAGTGACTCGTACTGGATCACTTAAAACTGTCTCCCATTAGAGACTGTAACAGAAATAACTCTGAGCTTCTCTGCTACCACGCACTGTGCAGGAGACTTCAGGGAAAGGGACCTTTCCAGTGGATTAACAGAATCACAGTGTCACATATAATGGTGGAGACTGAAAGGGATCTCTGGAGGTCATCTGCTCAAGCAGGGTCACCTCGAGCCAGTTACTCAAAACCATGGTCTAGGTGGCTTTTTGATAACTCTAAGAAGGAAGACTCCACCACCTCTCTGGGCAACCTGTGCCAGTGCTCAGTCAACCTCACAGTCAAAATGTGCTTCTTGTTGTTCAGTTGAATTCTCCTATCTTACAATTTGTGCCTATTGCCTCTAGTCCTGTCAAATTCACCATAGATTGAAGGGAGGATGAGAAGTATAATGTCTTGGAGACAAGAAAGGCCATGATGCATTGCCAGATGACTTCTCTTCCAAGCCCAGTATTCAGACTTCATACGTCTGGATTATTCCCTATGTCAAGACTCTTTGCTTATGGGGCTGCAGAGTCTGTGGAAGTTTTGGTTGGAGGATCTTCAGTCCCATCAAGATGGCTTGATGTGGAGCTGACTGGTTGTTTAGATCCCCATCTTTGCAGGTGCTCTCCACAATGGAGACATATAGAAATATTCCCACCTAGCCACTTGCACCAGGATCTCTCTGTGAGGTTGCATTTCTGAGCCTGCTCTTTCCATGCAAGCCGGACCATATGCTCCAGCAGACAAGATATTCTGCTATGGGCAGGGAAGAAGGGGAGGAATATCTGAAGTGAAATCTACCCATATATTTGCCTGCTTGGGTTTGTGTACCATTCTTACATGAAGGTTACATTATATATGTGGCTTACCTAATCCAATACATCAGCAAGACAAATTGGCCAACCATGTTACTGAAGGGTTTTCTTTTTTTTTACTCAACCAGGGACCTAAATGCTCTCTGCCTGGAAAAATTATCAAGTAACATTGTTTGGAAGAAAATGTCTTGGAAACGTCATCCCAATTGGGTATTAGTCTTGTTTTAACAAGGGTAATCTGGAATTGGAAAGCTGCAGCAGACATCCAAGCGTGCCTGTTGACATGTGGAAGCATAAAGGTGAGACTGACTCATAAAAGTACTCTCAGGGCCATTTTACAACAGTAATTCACAATGTATCTGATCCAAAACAAAGCAGGATTTGCTTGCCCTCAGGGATCACTGTGTACATACAGAGGAAACAAAGGGCTTACGTCTTTCAACACAAAATATTTCAGTATAAATAGCTCACAGTAACGCAGCTAATCTCTCAGGCCTTCTGTCAGCCAGATGCAAAAGAGGGAGGAAAGGAAAAGCTTTTGGTGAAGGACATCTTCAACATACAAGGTGGGCTTTTTTGCAGCCCATAAGTCCCATGCTTGGTACTTGGTTTCTGTATCTGAAAATCATGAGGGGTAATTATGCAGTAATGCCTCTTTGAGGGGTAATTACTTAAGCAGGAATGACTCTTCAAAGCCCAGGGACTGTGTCTTCTCTGTCTCTGAGAGAGGGGACTATAAAGTTTGCTCTTCATAATTTGATCTCTCACCTGTGCTCTGGGGTTATATCTGCCCTGTTAAATAAAAAACATCCAGGGAAGGTAATGAACCTCTGACTGCCTGCACTGCAAAACCACTTCTTCTCTCCTATGACCTGTTATGGACCAATCCAATTGTCTCTGACCAAGACAGAACCCTAGCATGGTATGGATGACACCTCACCCAGGTAGTTTTCTCCACTGACAGTGAGAGTAAGACTGAACCAGATCCCTTTCATTTCCTTTTTTTTCATCATCTCTGCTGTCTTTGTATACCCAGGCTCTGGTGCTTTCCCTTAGGGATGTGCCCTCAGCTTCATATGATAAAATCACCACCCCAATGGACCTTGTGATACAAGCTAAGAATCTCTTCCTAGAAAGGGTAAGTGTTCAGTGATGTGAATACAGGACCACAGGATGACAAGGCTGGTTACCTCATGCCTGGGCTACTTGTCAGTGAAACTGTAAGACTTTAGGGAAAGAGAAATCCTATCAACCAGCTTGTCCATCTGCTATCAGACAGAAGTCAAGCAAGGGCAGACAGGTAGTGTGGGCTTTGTGTGTACACATCTTTGAGGTACACAGTTATGAAAGAACAGCCTAAAACTTCCATTAAAACATAATACAACATAATTCAACTTTGTGGAAAGCATCTAGGCACAAATTTGGGAGTTAACCTCACAAAGGTCTTCCTTATGTGCTAGGTTAACAAGATTGAAAGATCTGGCATTAGCTCCTCAGGTTACTCAAACTAGGTGACCACAAAACCTCAGAGGACTGACCTTCTGATTTCCAAAAATTAGTGAGAAAATTAATGAAAATCAGTCAGATTTCCAAAGGCACAGGGGAGAAGATCAAATAGGCTTTTTTGCTTATTTGCTAGTTACACATGCAGAACACATTTTCCTCAGCTTTGCTTCAAGACAATTTAATTGGCAACATGTTAACCTGGGAAGGAAGGGCAGCTGAGGGGGTTTTAAAATACCCTTTCCCGTGGATGCCTTAGTTGGTGGGTGCACTCATAGGTAGGTATTGCAACAACACTGTGAGCCAGGGACCTCAGCATTTGTTAAAGAGAAGGACACCACTGTCAATCAGGTGGATCATTGGTCTCAGTGCTTTCCTTCCACCAGGACTGTCAGGGTTTCATTCAGTGCAAGGAAGGAAAGCCCATTCTTGTGGTGGGCAACAAATGGAAGGAGATTTTCTCACTCAGCAATCCATCAGTATCACTGATGTGGTGACAGTTGCAAGCAAGCCAAATTGTTCAGGAGAGCAATTGTGAAAGATGGTTTCTGCCAATCTCTTTTTGCTATGCATACACCCTGGTGCTAGAAAGAGGATAAGGAGCAGGTTCCTTCATTCAGCCACACTGGCCTCCCTTATGCTGGGCTCTTTGCAAAGGGGCCAGTCCTTCCTGGTAATGGTTAACTGCTAGGGGAGGTGATTGGCAAAGGTGCCTACATATAAAGAAATGGCAGAATTGGCTCATCAGCCTGTTTAATATTTCAACTGAACAGGGACAAAGACAGCTCAATGCACAGCAGAGATATTGTGAAAAGTAACTGACTGTAATCACTTACTGAGATATAGTCCACTTTTAGTTGAAAACTAGTTTTCCCCTTCAAAACCACAATGCTTCATGGTAAGACCAGTGTCTGAAAACTCCCATGTACAGGAAAAGCACAATTCATCATGCATTGAGGGGTGACCCTGAAATAAAACAATCCACTCTCAGAGGATCTGTGGCCAGACATTGGCCAGACCTCAGGAATGTCAAGCCCTAGGCTTTACGTACACAGTCCTCACAATGAAATCCAGAGGGAAGATTCCCTATTCACTAAGAAGCACTTAAACATGATCTTAACATGCAGAACAAGGACTGACTACCCAACAAGAAACATGAGATGCATGGGTTTACTGCACTGCTGTCCTGCTCTGGATTTATATACCTGGAGCAGAAGAGACATGGAGTTATCACTATTTATTGGGTATGAAGAGCCTTCTCCTGAGAGACAGATGACTATATATGCCACTTTTCTTTCCATTTTGTCCCCAGCTGGAATTGGAACGTCCCTCTACCTACATAGTATCTAGATTTCATTAATCTTTGTCCCCTCACTGTGTCAATTATCAAGGCTCATGACTCGCAGCTTGGTGCACTAGGTTCTAGGGAGCTAAGGCACTTTAGTGAAGTAAGGGAATACAGAGTTTCTAGGCTTTGGCTGATGGCTTTATACCTTTTTGAGATCTTCTTGCTGGACTCTGCTGCCCTCACTTTCCAAACACCAACAGGCAGGGCAATTTACAGGAGCACTCTTCAGTCATCTGCTGATGAAAGTGGGCTCAGACCAACAAGCTGAACAATTAAAGTAATCTATCTGGTTTTCCATTAAAAAATAAAACAGTCCTACAAGTGGCTTATCTACTAAATTGGCAGTGACAATCTGCTGCAAGGGGTAACTACTGATACAAGTGCATCTCGGAAGGATGAATAACTAGGCGGACATCTCTCTTTAAGTCCTATAAACCTTTCTTCTGCCTACAAGGGAGTGTTTTAGGAGAACCAAAATCTAAAATATATAATTTCTTGCCAATGTTTTCATTATCCAAATACACTTTACAAAGAGATCTATTTCAGTTGAGATCCAGTCTACAAATCATGTCTAGGGCAAGCCTTACTTTCAGAGAGCTTTGCTCTGTGTCTTGGTCTTAATCATCTCTTAACTGCTCTCATGTCATTACACTTACTTAGGAAACTGATCCCTAGATATCCCAGCTCCTGATCAGTTAACAGAATTTCTTTTCAGTTTCCATTTAAGTACACACATATGTTCTTCTCCTTGGAGCCTGAACCAAGCCCTTCATTGTGTAGTACACCAAGTACTAAAACTAGGACAAGTGTCTTAAACTTGCTGTTTTCAAAGATTTCCACCTCCTCTTTTGAGCAAAATAAAACCTTTTGTATCATTGTGGCCAAAATGATTAATGAAGGGGAACCACAGAGCATAAAGAGGCCATAGGTCTTCTCCCATTGCAGTTTGGAGTCCATTTCCCAGCTCAGTGTGAACACAAGGGACCATTCCATGGCACTGTCCTGTATAATTTGCCTTTCAGAGCATTGCTGAAGGGAATATATGAGACCAGAGATTAATGTTTCTATTTTCTTTGCCTATCTCCAGAGTTGGCAGCACTGCAGGTGCTTCCCCTTCCTCTGATAGAAGATTTCTGTAACATCAGCATTGTGTTTTGGTGTACCCTGTGAACCTCCAGCATCTTAATTATTTTCATCATTACTTTTGGCAAGGAGCAAGGTGAGTATACCAGAATTAGAAACTTACCTTTTCAATTCAATATGTGAGTGAATTTTTCTCTCTGGAAATGTGACAGAGGTTGTAACAACAGAGGGAAGGAGAGGAGGAGAAAAAATGAATTAAAAACAAAGTGTATGGAAAAGAAAATCAGAGAGTCAGTGTTGACTCAAGACTGTACCAAACACAGACACAAACAGATATGTAGTAGCAGTGTTTTTCTTCCTGACTCAGCCTCACTAGAGAACTTGTACAGTGACTGATTCTTGCGAAATAGCAGTTGAGCACAGAGTCTGTAAATAGCCAGTCCCTATCAGCAGTACAGTGGAATTGACTGCAACACACTCCCTGCCTTGGGAAAACCTGAGGGCAGCAGTGGCAGCCAGTGAAGGTCAATCACGAACATTAAGGAAAGCTCTTACCACAATATTAAGAAATCACTTGAAGTCTCAGATATGCCCACTTAGTTGACTGTCACGTTGTCTTGAAGACAGTCCTTCCTGTATCTCAACCAAACCAAAAGGCAGTCTCCTGTCCATTGGGGACTTTCAGTATAGAAAACCTCTAGCAGGTAGCCCACTGCTCCTCTGCGGCATTGGAAGACAAGCTCTATGGAGTGTACCACAGGAGGTACATAAGAGGTGACAGCACACACATAGGTAGTTAGCACCATGGAAACAAACAAAGATATGGTAAATGACACAAACTCCTCAAGGGATGAGGAATATTGTCCTTATTTGGGTCCTGTCGAGAGTCAGATTACAAAATGTCATGGAAATTCTACCTTATTCTCCATATATGAATGCTTGGAATGGTGCTGTTGCATGATGAGCTATCACAGAATGGTTTGGGTTAGAAGTGACCTTAAAGATCATTGAGTTCCAGCCTCCCTGCTATGGTAAGGAACACCTCCCACTAGACCAAGTATGGAGTGGTCTATAACTAATCCCCCTAGAAAAACTCAAGAAGGGTGACATAGACAATTCCTTTGTGAGGTGGATTGAAAACTCATTAACAGAGTTCATATTATATGAAACTTGGAGGGGTGCCTGATACACCAGAAGACTGTGCTGCTATCCAACGGGATCTGGACAGGCTGAAGAGATGAGAAAAGGTGTACCTTGTGAGGTTTATATTTGTCCTATAAATAGACATACTGTGATAAAAGCCTAGTTTTCCCACTTTATCTATTAAAGTCATATTCCATAACTCGAAGGAAAAAACACTCTAACACAATGATTATAATGCTCCTTTCAAAACACTTTACCATTCCTGTACATTTCTCCATTAGGAAAATATTCTGTTCACCCTTTGTAGAGTTACATAACCTTAGACACAGGACTGAAAAGGAGCAAATCCATTCCAAACAAGTACACATGGTAACTGGGAGTATAATAGTCTTATAAAACAGCCTTATAAAACTATAACCTTATCATTTACCCTAATTAGCCAGTGACAAACCCTCTGCCCCTTTGCTTAGATTTCTTTTTGCATCTAGGCTGTCATTCAATTCACGCTGGGTGCACTGTGGACATTCATTTTTGGTGAATCAGTGACGGAACCATAAGTCATCCAAGATGACTGACTCACAGTCCCATGATTTTTAGTAACAGACATAGTAGATGTTTTTTAATTACATAGTAACACCATTTCACTAAAATAAATGATTTGGAAAAAAAAAGTAGATAATTCTTCAGAGATACTGCACACATCAATCAGTATAATGCAGAGTTCGGTCTAATTCACCAGAGAGCACAGAGAGCTCGTTACCTGAACCACTTTGAATGGCAGGTCAGCTATAAAGATCTTAAAATCAATTAAACAATTTAACTCTAGACTCTTTGCTTGAAATAGCTTTAAAACACAAGGTACAATTTCTGCTACACAATCCTGGGAGAAAGTAAACACTCTATGAATGATTAGCTAACTTGACCTCAGCTTTCAAATGTAACAATATCTTTTATATGGAAAGTTGGTAAATGCCAATGAAAACTGATGTGTGACTGCAATTAACACTGCTGATTACTGGTACTGTTTTGCCACCCACATTCTTTAAGAGCCCACTAGAAAAATGTTCTCTTTTCAGAGCTCATTGAGTAATGCTATCACATGAGGTGCACAGTTCATGGCTTTCACAGTGGCACAGCACACTAAACTTTCATGCTCTGCAGTATTTTGTGCTCAGGCCTGTTTTTTTTTGTTGGATTTTTTTACTTTTTTTTCATGCTTGGACAGCAACACACCAGATTTAGTTGCTCCTGTTTTACTCCAACAAGAGGACATTCATCCCCTTTGCCCAACTGCTCTTTAGCATTAAATATTGTCTGCAGTTTCCAAGGATGAAATCTAAGTGAAGAAGGTTATCCAACTGAAGAAGCCCATGTAAAGAAGAAAGATATAGTTGGTGGCAACCTGAAAACAATGATGGTCAGTATCCTACAGTATGAAGCTTCCCAGAAGTGCCCTAGAGCAGTAGGATTATGGTGTGGGAAGGCAAAGTGTAGGATGGGAAGAAAAAGAAGGTAAGCATGAGCTGAGCAAGTGTGAGAATGCAGGAGAGATTTTGGCAGGGTCAGTGAACGTTGCTGGAGCAAGGGCTTTGAACACAGTGACAGGAGGATGATGAAAAAGAAGGAAACCTTTGGCCTTTGTGCATTGGCTTTATTTGAGGGTGCATGTCAATTTTCTGTGTACCTGGCAGTGCACCCCTGGAGATATTTTGCATGTGCAGGAATCTGGGCAACTGCCATCTCACCAGTGGACAACACAGGGACATGCTTTCTGTGCTGGCAGAGGAAGTGTTGATATTTGGACTTTGGAAGGGTTGAGAGGAAGTGGACTCATGGACAAAGATTTCAGAATGCATGGAGATGTGACACACAAATAATACTTAGACCAAATAAATGCCCAGAATACTTAGTTTTTCTGAGGCAACAAGACTACCATGTAAGCAAAGGGACAAGTAATAAGGTCTCATGCACAGATGCAGTTTGTTCAATGTTTGTGCTTAGAATAGTCACAAATAAACTAGACATGAAGGCAAGAGCTTTTAAGATGTGGACAACTTGTGCCCTTAGAGAAATACTTCAGTGGTGACTGTGACCATAAAGCATCTCAGTCCACACAAAGGCCTCATGAGCATCTGGCCATCACATTGCTGACAGGACTGTCAGCAAAGCCTGTGCCTCAGCAAAGTTAGCAGCATCCAAGCTGCCTGAATCCCTGTGAAACCTTCCTCTCCTTGCTTGGATGAGTCTAAAGACCCCAGTGAAGATAGCCTCTAACTCCTGCTGGGGAAGTGCTTCTGCATTTACTTGCTGGATGGCTGCAGAACATCCCTTTTGAAGACACCTGACATACCCAGAGAAAGAGCCAGACTCAGACAGACACACAGAGCTGAAATAATAACTCATAGGAGATGTCCTGAGAAAGTCCAAACATACAACACTAAAGTCAAATTCCAAGATGGAGGAGGTAGCATCTTTACCAGAAGAAAGGAAATGCTTGATGACACGCTCCAGCAGGTGGTTGGGTTTTTTTCAGTGAAGTGGCAATATATATAGATTGAAAACAATCAAAGACTTTCCTCCCCCCTCTCCTTTTTATGAATGAAAAGAAAGTCTGAAACTTTCCCATGAAAGAGAAGATAGAAAAGAGAGGTGATGGGTTAGCATAACAGAGCTAAGCCAGAAGTCCTTAGAGAATAAAATAAGTGAATAAAAATATTTATCATGCTGAAAACACTACATTTACTGAGACAAAGACAAATGAGGCAATTCAACTATTTCATGGTTGCCAAGAAGATCTGTAGCAAAAATAATAATTGTTCACCTTTAATCACTCATTAAGAGCAGGCACAGCTGCTCTTTACCATATACAGGCTCTCACAGTGCCAAAAAGGAGCAAATACAAAGTCATGTCCTCCACACTCAAAAAGATGCCAACGAGACATCTTTTAGGGCAATGTGCTTGTTGCTCAGTTGTTTTCAAACACTCAAAAATGAATTATTAATTAAAGGGACGTACTGTTGTTTGGTAGAGATGATGACTTGGAAACAACAGATCCAAAGTCTTTCCCTAGAACTGCCATTGCCTTGTTCCGTCTTGGCAAGCAATTCAATTTTATGAGTTTCAGCTTGTCGAACTGTAAATAGAGATAACATCTTCATACTAATATATTAAAAAAATAGCTTTTCATTCTCTTCACAATCTGTCCATGAGTAGCCTGTATGTGAATCATCACTGGTCAATACATTTCTTGACATATGCTGGATGCAAGCATAGTATTTGTTATCTAAAACTGAAATGCAGATAACCAGCACTACTTGGGTTCATTAATTTATCTTTTTTCCTGTACTTAAAGAATATAAAACTCTCTTGGGCACACTGGGGAAAACCAAAACAAAATAAAAAGAAACCACACAAAATCTATAACTGGAAAGGCGAATATGCTTAACGTGGAGTAAACCAAATCATTTCATTGATATATTATTTAAAAACTTGTTAGCAGCATGTTTACAATGGGTTAGCATTGCTGTATGAGAAACAAGATCGTTTCTTACTCCAGGGCTGCAAGCAGAGCAGGTCACCACTACCTCACTCCTTTCACAGTTCAGTCCTAATGTCACTTACCATGTGACAGGCAGAAAGAAAATAATATATTCTCTGTACTCATTCTGAAGAGTAATTATTAAAATCCCAACAGAGAGACAAATCCTACCTTCTTCTGCACAGCAATAGAGGAATGAATAGGGGCAAATAGACACTGTTCCTTCCTCCACAGCAGCTGGAGACTTTCCAAATCTGATGCTTAACAGGGTAGTAAACAGAACATCAATTAAATAGGACATGGGCACAGTTCGTACACCATGACCTGGAGAGGTCAAGCTCCCATCCCTACGCTGAAGCTGAATTGCTGTGGTGCATCTTGCAGGCAGTTTCCCATTGCCAGTTCACTAAGAAAAAAAAAAAAAAAAAAAGCAAGTTTTGCCTATACTTTTCTGCCTATTTCTGTGTTTGCATTTTGCAGTGCTAGTCAAATTTAAGGGCACATAAATCTGTGGCCTTGAATCTGTGTTTATTTTGTATTTCGGGATTAATAAACCAGATCAACTGTATTCCTTCCATAGAAAGGGAAAATTTTAATCAGAGCATATAGAAATCACATTGTCACAGATTTGATCTTTAATAAAGATGGCTTTAAAGAACTGGTACTTAGACCAGAATTTTAGCAGTCTCAGCACTGTGACTCATTCTGTTTGTGTTTTGTATGAAGAATAGGTAATTCTTCATACAGAACACATCTGCAGACTCTGACAGATGCTGCTCAGGCTGTAGAGTTTAGATCAGGGGTGTCCTTTAGTAAACCACCAAAATAATCAGGGTTTCATGCAGAAAATTTATTTCACCTTATTGTATGCTGAGTTCCTTAAACATATACATTATCATAAGAAACTTGTGAGGATGGAAAATACTGTAACCTCCATTATATACTTCAGAAACAGGGGCAAGGACAGCCTAGCAGCAATATTAAAAAATAGCACTTAGCTCCCCAAAAAAGAACTCAGAGAGAAATTGGGTGCTAAACTGAAGGAGATATCCACAAAACAGCCACTAAATAACTTTGATACCTAGGATCCCAGAATTTCCATGAAATTACTTTCAAACCTGCAGATCTCAGCACTGAAGGTGTCTGCAGCAGTCAGCCAGCACCAAAGCCATCAGAGCACACTGCTTCTACACCTAAACTGATGAACTGCCTGCTGCCACAGCCATGAGCCCTCAGCACCCAGCTGGGCACACACAATCCCACATTCAGCCCAATGACCTGTTGTCAAGGTGCATGCAGAGTGACTGTTGAGCATCACTGATCCTCTAGCCCAAGAGGACTCTACTGTTCCTGGTGGGGAGGGCATAGTTGTGGGAGGAAACATTAAAGTTGGAACCAGGGTAAATGACGAAAAATGGAGAAAAATAGTCTCTCCCCCTCCTTTGAAGGTGTACTGCCTAAAATGCAACGTTCAGGGAGCAACCAGGAGTGAGAGTGAGAAGCATAAACCAGTAAGAAGCTATAGTATCCCTGAGCTGGGAAAACAGTATTCTGTTTCTTTTTGGATTGTTTGGGCTTTTTTCTTAAAAACAGTCACTGGGAAAAAAACTAACAACCAACCAAAAAAACCCACAAAACAACAAAACAACCAAACAAAAA
>JANHGL010007845.1:0-49903 GCA_024611195.1 Ceyx melanurus | reverse complement strand
TGTCTCTTGTAAAGTCAGGCTTCTGAATGCCTTCTGTACATCAGCAGTAGGATTTTACGCCACCCTGCGCAGGAAGGCTTCAAGCTTTCCTTAGGTGACTGGTGGCAATGTCCCAAGTCAACTGGAGGCCTTCAAGTTGAAAACAAAACAGAACAATCCCTTCCTAGGGAGTTTCTTCCCATCAAGCATTTTTGTGAGGAGTCCAACTTCTCCCAAGAGATCTGGCAGTCAAAATCCAGAAAACAAATGTTTAAGAGCATCCTTCACCTTTCTAAATTGCCTTGACTGCTCTGGGAAGGAGGTTGCTTTTATTGTGTCCAGGGTGACTTCATGTGGAGGGCCACAAATTCCCTGGCCATGGAACTATAATTCCCAGGACTCTTTGAGCCATCAAAAGGAACCCTTGACATATATCAAGGCTGTCAGCTAAGGCCAGGGCTTTCTCTCTGTCTATGGATGGCCACCCCGTAGCTGATTCCACTTTGATTTTTCTTGCTTGTTGCCTACTTTCATCTTAAAGAGACAGCTTTCAGAGCTATATGCACCTTAAAGGGTTTCACAGAACACTGTGCTAAAGCATCCTTCTGAGAGGGAAATACAATGAAGCACAGACTGGGGTTTCAGTGACATCCATCTCACAGTCTTGCTGATTCAGGAAACAGAAGTTGGCCATTATCTCTAGAAGACAGTCTGGCTGACCATGTGCATATTGAGAGAAGGTTTATTTTCCATTTCAGGCAGAAGGACTGACCTCCTTTCTCCCTTTCCCTGAAGTCATTTTGCCTTGCCAGAGGCATCCAGCCTGTCACAGCACCAGCTCTGGGGCAAGGACATGGCAGGGCTGATTCTTGCTTTGGCTGCTCTGTCAGCTGGGAGGTGACCACCATATTGACCAAGGAAAAACCTTGCCAGCTCTGAAAGTACTGGAATTCCCATAAAACTGAAATACTTGGTGCTTCCAAAATTGTTGTACATCACAAACACAGCCTTCATTTATAATTGGTTGTGTTATTTCTATTACTTCACATTTTTGACTCTGAATTCTTTGGCTTGCTGCCTGTATTGACAACAACAGGCATGTGTGAAATTCCACCCCAAATCCCTCTGCTCTTAGGAGAAAAAGATCTCTTATGCCACCTCTAGATCTTAGAGTATTTCACAAGGGTTTTAAGGATGTTCATCCCTTACATGTCTCACAGTGGGATACACAGAGCTTTATAGCATCAACCCAAATGCTTCATGGACACACAAAAAGCTGCAGAGACCTGTCTCAGCAGATTCCTGTGCACCTACCAGCCTGACTGCTTCTGCTGGGAGCATTGGACTTTTACATCACATCCACCACCATCCCAGTCATTGGTCTGACTGCTGATGAAGTCAAGGTCAAAAGTGTCAAAAAGATTTACATTGAAATTATACTTAAGAGAAATTGGAAAGTTATAGACATCATTTTTCAAAATATACATATTTGTTCCTTACAATTATATATATATGTATATATATATATTTATATATATATGTCCATTCTGTGCCTGCATGTGTGTATATTATGTATTTATGTACGTAAACACACATAAATATATCTCTGTATGATTTTCACTGTATAGTGTGCAACAAGAAAATCTCTTTCTTGAAGTGAAGTATTGCTGTCATTCTATATTGGCACAGATACGATTATTGCCGCGAACTTTTGGTGAACATAATTTCTGCCACTGTAGGATATCTGAACAGCTGAGACTGAAGCAAAGTCTCTTCTTGGCACAGTTTAGTTTTGTGGCCCATCATCCAAGGTTGTGTGTTGCCCCATTTAGAGCTTAACATTTAATTTCATGTACTTTTGCAGCTAGATATTTTGCAATCATGTTTGTATACCAAAAGTCATAGAGATGAAGCTCTTACAAAAACAGTGGACCTTAGCCAAACCACAAGCACGTCTAGAGTGGCTATCTGCCATGCTGTGATATTGGTACTAGACAGCAATCTTCCTATCATGATTAGAACATGGAAGAAAAGGGGAAATAGGGAAAAAGTTGTTTGAGTTGGATTGTCTCTTAAGACATCTTTGTTTTGATTACAGATTTATTTTGCTTTATTTAAAAGTTCAGTTCTCTCTGCCACAGAGATTTTTATCTAACGAGGTCGATGCTTTCTTTTTCTGAAGTTATAATTATGTTAGCATTGGAGAATGAAGATTTAATACATTGTATTTTTTTTTTCAGGCAATGTTATATCCAAATATTATTTCTTGGCTTCTGATACAGCTCTCTAACCTATGGGTCAGATTTTCAACAGCTATTTCATATTGATTTACACTGGCTGACTAGCAGGGCTGTTGCATCTAGCAAGCTGAGGCCTAAACTAATTGCCAATGTCTCATTAGACAACTATAGACAATCCAGTCCTGATGTATTTACGTTTGCAGTGGTCTTGAAATCAAGGGCATGGAAAATATTATGATACCTGGTAGTTATTATATACTGAACCAGATGCTACATTTTTTCCTCCTATTACTATTAGCTGATTTCAGTGATACAACATAATTACTAAAAGCAGAAGATGAGTAAGGTGACCAGTGCTGAGTACAACACAGACAGTCCCTGCCCAAAATGCTTATGATCTCAACAAGACAGTCACAGAGCAGACATGACGAAGGAGCTGGCTTAAGGGACAAATATCTAAAAATTATTATAATAACTATTATAATAATTTGCTATAGTTGCACAAAAGACCGTTACCTGTTTGACGATACAGCAAGCATTGGTTTGTTCTCTGGTCAAAAAATAAGTTAGTGACAAAAGAGTCTCCTAGCTGTCGTGCCTGGCTTGTAATGCCAACGAGATCTATTCAGCGGCTGACTAATAAAAGTCATCTAGCTTTTTTGGGAAAAGAGCAGGAGGGGAGGGCAGCAGCTTGTTGGGTGACCTCAATTCGCTGAGCTGCAAGGCCAGTTTTTTAGATTCCCCTTTTATAAATGCTGCAATTATCTTCTATACATAATTCCAGTTACAATTCTGATTGGAAAATGGAGCTGCTTAGGGGAGCTTACAAGACAACATCTGTTCAACAACGGACATCTGTGCCAACACAGCAAACCAGAATTGCCTGAGGCAGGCTGCTTGAGTCAGATGCATACACAGACCCACATCTGTATGTGCTGCCATGGACCAGTATTGGCTCTTCCTAGTAAAAAAATGTAACCCAGATCAAGTGCACTTGAATTCTATGCCCCCTCTCAAAAGGCATGACAGCTTCAGTCTTTAAGGAATGCATTTTAAAAAAATAACTTATAAAATATACCTCTTTGGCTATAATGTCCAGCAATTCCTTAAGCAAAATTACTTCCATATATGGCCATCCCCAGCCCAATGCATATAAGCAGAAACAGGATTTTACAACTATTTTTCAGTAGTTTTCAATATTTTCAATTTGCTGAATCTTTTGATTTTTTTCCTACCCTTTTGCTATTAGATGACTAGTGAATTTGCTGATTTCCCTGCTAACTCACCTACATCCTACTCTGCTGGCCTGTACCTGCAGTCCTAGAATCATAGAATTGCTTAGATTGAAAAATACTTTTAAGATCATCAAGTCCAACCATAAACCCAGCACTGCTAAGTTCACTATTAAAACATGTTACTAAGCACCACATCTACACGTCTTTTAAATACCTCCACGGATGGTGACTCAACTGCTTCCCTGGGCAGCCTGTTCCAGTGCTTTACAACTGCTTCTGTGGAGAAATTCTTTCCAGTATCCAATTTGAATTTTCCCTGGCACAACTTAAGGATATTCCCTCTTGTCCTATCCCTTGTTACTTGTGAGAAGAGAACAATACCCACCTTTCTACAATCTGCTTTCAGATAGTTGTAGAGAGCAATAAAGTCTCCCAAAGGTGGCCTTGTCTGGGTATAAATGGCAAGCCCATCAGTTACACATGGGTCTATTTGCCCCCATTTAAGAGACATTCCAATAAGTAACCCTTCCAACCTACTGTTGTTTTAGCCCAAGCCCTTACATTGTGTGTTGGCCTGCTTGGTGAATTATAGACAACTCCCACTGACTTTTATCACACTATTGCTTGTTTCTCATGTTTATTCATTCAGGACTTCCCAATTTCTGCCTCTTCTTTTCTCTGTCAGGGTAAAACAGGTTAACAGCTGTGTATAGAGTATGCTTCTAATGACTCATCAAAATGACCTGTAAACTGTTATTGCATATCATTGAAGTATGTGGCCTAAGTAAACGAAAAATATTGTCCTTTCCCAATCTTTCTTTGTCCATCCCTTACCAACAGAGACAAATTATGGCATGACCATTTCTCTTTATTTAGGCAAAAGTCACAAGATCTGCTCCTAAGTGAGCAAAAACTTTTAAATGACAGAAATTGCCGAACTGCCCAAAGAGTATGTCCTGCCTCACACCCTCTCGTATAAACATTCAGCAGTGGGTTGCTCTAAAAGTCACAAATCATGTTATGGCTCATGCTGTGTCATACCTGACCCACCCACCGTGCCTCAAGTATCCTGCTGGCTGGCAGTGACTGGAGGGACTTAAGATGTGAAAGTGCAAGGAAGGAAGGAAAGAATCAAAGAAGGAAAGATTCTCTTTTGGTTCATTTTGGTTCCCTTACCTGGTTGGTGATCCTTCAACTTGGCAAGGACAGGGCCATGGGACCAGTTTGTGTCCCAATGTCCATGTTGTCTACTTGCTTCTGTTTCATTTTAGTGACTCTCCCGAAAAGGTATTTGCTGTCATTTCCTCATACTATTTACCATGTGCACTACAAGTGACCTTAATTGGGACCAGATCGCATTATATTAGGCTCTGTGCAAACATCTACAAACAGCAGTTGAAGACTGGAAGAATTTGAAATCTCTGCCAACCTGAATGCAATGTTATCTGCTGCCAAAGAATTGTCAGTTTCAAATGATGGTGGTCTGGATAACAAATAAAAGCTTTTATCTCCAAAAGGGAAGATCTCCTTTTCTACCACCTAATCTATGCAGCCAGTATTACTCCCTCCAAATATTGGGGCAGGATCTCCTGCAAAGGTAAGTGCAGGACAGCCTGTGAAGATCAGGTCTCTTTGAATCTTACCTCTGCTAAGAAACTGGAGAAGATTATTTGTAGACCTTAACTTCAGATGTGTTGGATGTCAGCCAGCAGATTCACTGAACTTGTTGGCTGGACCATTGCCCAGTTGCCTGCAAGAAAATGTTGTTATATTGTCCCTAACTCAAGCCTCAAGAGTTTGGAGTGGAAGTGATTAGACATATGAGCTGTGGTTTGGGAGACATACTTGCTGCCTGCCAAGGGACGTGCAGACAATCATGTAAAGCAGAAATGCACACACTCACACAGCACTGTTGTGACCAAAGAAATGAAACTGCTATTGCAGCAGCCGTGACTCAGAGCAGCATTTGCATATCCTCCATCAAGGAAAAAAAAAAATAAAGGAACACGAGTTGAAGAAGGGTGGGATGATTTGGGAACAGCCAAGAAGAAAAAAGACATATTTCAAAGTGGGTGAGGCTTTTCTCACCTGGGACGTGCTGCTTTGCACCTGGAAATGTCTGCCCAGGCACAGCACTGGCACAGCCCACTCTCTTCCCCAAGTGCAAGTTTCCATACAGGCTGATACAAGCAAGCAGAGGCTGTGGGATCTGGCTTTACCTTGTCTGGGCTAGGTGAGCTTTTGGGGATCTATATTTCAGCAGGAGGGAATTATGGATGTAATGGCAGTTATCTACACAGGTAATTTTACGCCATTAAACTCAAAGATGGATGTTTTCTTTCCCCTTTCTCTGGTTCCCAGGAGTTAGACATTATAAGGCTGTTGGCTTTTGAGTTTTTCTCTTAAAGGTATAATTGCTGAAACCCCATGAGGTTGGAAACAAGATACTGTATTATTTTCACACACCCACATAAACACAAAGCAATTTTACTAACTGAAATTAAGATTATTCCCCTTAATTAACAGAGCCTGTAAAAATATTACTACTTAATATGTAAACTGAGACAAGGGTGAAACTAGCCCCTTTTGGAGGCACAAATAAATGTTGCAGTACTTTTAACATTAGCGCACTTGTTTAACAATGAGATCAGGATTGAACAGAGCACCACACTTTCATATCAGTGGAAATTCTTTTCTCCCCTCCCGTGGTGACAGACACATACATCCAGCTACTGCAACATGTAACTGAAGATGCTTACGTTGAAAGAATTCACGAGGTGCAATGAAGCGTATTTCATTTCTGTTCCTAAACAAAGGGATTGAATCCCACTTTCAGCTGGAAATCTCATCACCAGTGATGCCTTTTGAAGAAAGGGTCAGGCTCTGCCCTGATGGGGGAGGGAAGGGATAGGCAACCACCCCAGGAAAGCTTTAACTAAAGCAGTCTTCTGAGGAAGGAGAGGGAAACTCCCATGCAGAGAGCATCTTATAAGTTCCTTTGCACCACTGGTGTCTTAATATGAGGTCTAGATGCAGGTGTCTGCCCCAGGGTGTCTCCACATGCAGTCTGGTGTGTGCCAAGATGAAGCACCTGTGACCTGGCCAAGTTAGAGTGGTATCAGAGGGGACAGGACTTGCTTGGCAGCTTGGAAGGCTAAAGGACTAGTTTAGGAGACCCAGATATGTCAGCCTGCTTCCGTGTATCCTTCTGACCCAGGCAGTAGGGCTGTTTGCTAGAAATCCCTTATAGCCAGGGAAAAGAGGGCCTGTGAAGTGCCTCAAGCCTGTAGTCCCTGTCAGAAATCACACAGATCTCAGCAGAGTCTCTGGTGTTGTTGTAGACTTCCACGCTGCTGCAGATCCCGTTCCTTCAGAATAAGCAGCAGTTTGCACATACTAGAAAGGTTTTCTGGGTCAGGACTGAGTGCTTTGTAATACAGGTACCATGTGAGGGTTTCAATGAGTCCACCTCAGCATTTTAGATCTTCAGAGATACCAGGAGACCGCAGACCTCCCAAAAGGAAATCATCATCGTACAGCTGCTGTGTTGTGAGGCCATAGGGTCAGTCAGCTTTCAAAGCACTCCTGGCAAATAAAAATAGTGTATGGAACAAGTGTGAGAAAAAGGTTGTTTAAGCTGAAAACAATCAGTAACTGAAAACTGGCAACTAAGCAACCTCGTAGCTCTCCTGTGAGATACTGAAATTGTTTTGGTTATGGTTTTGTTTTGCAGATGGTTTTCTCAAGATCATCTTACACATCCACATTGGAGCAGACAACAAAGGTTTTATTTTTCCCACATTCTTCTTTTCGCTGTAGGCCCTGGACACACATTCTTTTGCCTCTCAGTTTATTTCCTAATGTTAATGCAATCTTTGCTTTAAGGGAATGTTGCAACTGGATATTGATTTGTGTAAAAGAAATAGGACAGGTCATTTCTTTCCTTCATAAACCTCATCCTCCCTGTTCCTCTGGAAGAGCTGAAGTGTGGAGTATCTCCTCTTTCTCTGTCTCACCACAGTCCATGTTTCTTCTCATCCTCCTCTTACGGCAAGTTCATTGCTCCACTGTGGTCATCTTCCTTATTTTTGTATTCTGATGGTCTCTTCCCTTTCTGTGGGTGATAGGCCTATCCCTCTCTGTTTTCTTTCTGTTCCTTTTCTTCTCTTTGTGAGACTTTTGAGAATAGTTTTGGCTGAAGACTTCTACAAGAAACTCAAAGTGAAACTAAAACCACAAGAAAAACAAAGTAGTAAGATTTAAACCTCAAGGTTCAGTCTTCTTTAAGGAGTAGGAACAATATGGAAAATTGCAGCCCAGTGTCCTGAAATTTAACAGCATTCCCAGTAACTGGAAAGGAGGTTTTAGAGCCAAAATTCCAGGGTATTGTGAAAAAACAAAAGTGGTCCCAGGTCAACCCATGAATGTTTCTATGCAGTTTGATGGAAATGTCTGCTCTCCTGGGTCTGATCTCCCAACACACGAATTGCCTAATTATGCTTGGGAGGCTGAGGCAGGAAGTGTGACAGTGCATTACAGCACCTTATCATTCTCATCCTGTACTTATCATTTGCTTCGATTATTTTCATGTGTAAGAGTCCTTTCCATCAGACTTTGCTGTTTGTTATGTAGGTACTTATTAACCAGTCGAAGTTAGTAATCTGTACATTGGTGGGTTGGCTTCTTACCTTGAACATGTATTGTGATCACATTTCACACATGCATACAAATGCATGGACACGGCAGAAAAACACATCCTGCTAAGTCTGGCAAAAATGCTTCCATTTATGGGCAACATGCCTGCAGATCTCACTGCTAATGGACATTTTCACCACAGTGTTACCACAACTTCTCCACAAGAGGAGAAAAATGTCTGGGACTGCTTCATTTTAAATATACATGGATCATACCAAAGACTCCTCAAGAGCCACAGACCAGTGGCTGTCAGTCTAGAAGGCAGCTGTGATTCATTAGTAAGGGGCTGTGTCTGTGCAAAATGCACATTGTTAAAACAGGACTGTGCATGTGGAGCTTTGTCAGCAGATGGTCTATACCATAGAAACACTTGCATGTTGGTGGTCCTCAAGTCTTTCCCATTCTCCATCAAAATGATCAAATCTCACATGCTGGGCCACAATTATGGGCTTCATCCGTACAATGTCCCATACTGCATTGTAGTACTGTGCCCTGTCCCTATCCTTTCATCCCATATGCCAAGATAATAGATACTCTAATCCGGTCATCAGCCACCCCAGGGAGTCATACCTGACTAATCAGGTAGGTAATCACATGCAGTGTCATCTCTTCAAGCTGGGGGAAGACCATGGTAGTGTGCAGCAGGTGAGACCTTCCCCTTCCAACCAAGCACACTGCATGAGCCAACCCTTCACAGATGTGCCTTTTCATATGGTTCTGTGTCCCACAGCAGACCTATGGCTTCTGTAAACACAATTCCATCCTGATAGTATACATGGCTAGCACAGCTAGGGCTGGTAGGAACCTGATGAATAGGTTGTGAGTAAACAGGACAATTCAGTCTCTCTCTACCAAGCTCTTCTTTCCATATTGTCATTAAAAGTGTCAATGCTTTGGCTGCCCTTGTTGCTTAGAAGAAGGCAGCTAGTGCTCAGAGTGGTGGGAAGACCTGTCAGGTCATTGCAAACCTTCTGTCACATCGAAATCTTATCATAGAGGGAGCGAGGTCAGTCTGAGTGTGCTCCTGCTATCATATTCCATTCTCCCCTCAGTGCTTGTTCCTGAAAAGGGATCATGTGTGTGGAGGTATTATTAGTAGTAAAGCTAACTACCTTTTTTCCAGTGCAAAGGTTTCATAAAGCCTCCCCTTTTCTCCTCCCTCTCCATATGTATTTGATTAAAAATTTTTAGTGCATTTGTCTTCTTAAATATCAAAATGCTTTTTTTTTCAATTCTAGAGTTTCAGAGAGTACTTTGTGTGACATTATTAAAACAAATATAATAGAAAAAAAATGTAGGGGCCAGATATGCTTGTCAGGATTATGTTGTATCTGTCCTACAATAGTGCATTTATGATGAGCCTGAGGATATCTCTGAAAATTGAAATTGGTGGCCATCTTAAAATCTTTCAGAGATTATTATGGCAGTGCTGCTGAAAGCAGGATAGCAAGTTCTAAGCTAACAAAACTTGTTTGAGTGAAGAAAAGCATAAAGAGCAACACTGAGACAGAGACTGCTGTTTATTACCAACGCTGTTCAGGCTAGTCAGGAAAACAGGTAGGAGCTATGTGATGGATGCAATTAAGATGGTGGACCCCATCAATCTGTAAACCAGAGCTGTGTGGACAGGGCTGGCTGCTGCTGGAATGTTAATTCTGTTAAGTCCTTTGACAATTACCTTCCTAGAACCCTCAGAGCATTGAAAGTAAGGTATAAATGAGTACAAAATACATTGTCTATACAGAACTAAGAATACAAAGAATACAAATGTTGACTTTGGGTTTTGGACACCATGGGGAAAAGTACTAGTGTCAGTGAGAGATGAAGTGCCTGATCAATATCACTTCAATCACTGTACCAGGGGAGTAAAAACAAATCGATAATATTTGCTAAATGATGTGTACAACAGAACATGGAGCGTTAGGAGCTCTTTGATTTGATGTTTTTTAAAGATCTAAATGTTTGTACTTACCTCAATTATCAGAATATAGCTGGGAGAAGGACCAGAGCAGGCTAGACAAGTGTCCAGCATTGACCAGACGACGTCCTGTGCCACAATCTCATGATCTGGAAGCAGCTGCTCAAATCAATTTGTTACATGAAGCATCAATATGTAATTCTGTTTCTTTTGGACTTTGCTCCTCATACTGTTTAAATGAAGATTAAGGAAATAATATTGTTTTAGCCAGGCCACAAGGAATCTCAAATGCTTATTTTTATCATATTCCTCCCTACAGGTTTGCGATTGTTTTTGCTGGCAAAATGTGCTTTAAATTTTCTTTTTAATGAAAGACGGAAAATGCCTATTGCACTTCTTATTTTTCTTTGTATTGTGTCAAAAGTCCATTATTCTGTTATATCTTCCATCTACATACTGAGTGTTTATGGTGAAGAAGAGTTGTATCATATCATATTTCAGGGACAAAATGAACTACAGGTGCCTTGGACACTTTTTCCTCTTTCAAAGTACAAAACTGTCCTCTGGTACATACATCTGGTGAAGTTTCTACTGCTGGAAAAGGGGAAATGTAACCCCCATTTTTTTTAAAGAAAAAAAAGGAAGACCTGGGGAACTACAGGCCATTCAGTCTCACCTCTGTGTCTGGCAAGATCATGGAGTGAATCCTCCTGGAGACTATGCTAGGTCACATGGAAGATAAGTAGGTAATTAGTGACAGCCAACATGGCTTCACTAAGGGCAAATGGTTCTTGATAAATCTGTGACCTTTTTCAATGGTGTTACAGTGTTGGTGGGTAAGGGAAGAGCACCCGACATCATTCACCTGAACATATGCAAAGCTTTTGACACTGTCCCACACAACATCCTTGTCTCTACATTAGAGAGATGGATGGACCATTTGATAGATAAGCAATTGGCTGGATGGTCATCTCAAAGAAATGTGGTTCAAGGCCAGGTTGGATTGGGCTTTGAGCAACCTGGTCTAGTGGAAAGTGTCCCGCCCATAGCAGGGGGTTGAAATGAGGTGATTTTTAAGGCCCCTTCCCACCCAAACCAGTCTATGACTCTATGATTTCTCAAAATAGAATAGAAAAGTTTTGGATATACCGTTTTAAAACTTTGGCCTTTACCTGATGATTTTCCATGCATCAGTTAATTTGTTGATGGAAAGAAATTTCTTTTTTCTTTTTTCTTTTTTTTTTTTTTTTTTGCAAGACCTGTGCATAGCATAGGATGTGGAGGCTTCTCAAAGAGGCATGAAAAATCAATGTCCATTGTTTTTACCTTCTCTCAAGAGATAGGTTAATTTTAGGCACAGGAACAGCACTTATGGATAACAGCCAAAGACCCTTATCCAAACTGATATGTGGTGATGATTGTGTCACTGACCCATATTTGGGTGTGATCGCTGTGGTTTGCTGTGCAGTGGCAATTCAAAGCAGTGCTTCTTGCAGAGGTTGAATGCTCGCACAGCCTGTGATGTACCTGATTTTCTCCATGGTGAACAGATTACATTGTTACTCTGTCACTCCTCCTCTTCAGCAGCTCAGCTACATTGCACAATGTCACCTTCTACCCCAAATGAGTTCTTTTGACTTCAGCAACCACTGAAGGTCTTCCCAACAGACTTGGGGTGCTCTTAAATGGAGATCAAGAGTGTTAAATTAAATACTGGTAACACTGCAACAAAACCTAAGAGTCCTGACATGCTGAACCAGCTTCCCAGAAGGATTTGCGTCATAGAATATAGAAGATAAAATAGCAGAACAGTGGAACAAAAACTACCAAACCAATGAATCACAATGTCAAGCGCTCTCTGTTTTAATGTTAATTAATTACTGTGTGTACAGTGTTACTGATTAAACATAATTACAGCAGTTGTACAAAGGAGTATACAGTAGACCACTAATTAAACTACACTCTGATCAGGGATGAACTCTTCTGAAGAAAACAGAGACACGAGACTAGGTCACACTAATCAGTGAGCTTCTGATTACAGAGCAATGCCAGTTTGGATGAAGTTAATTTCAGCAATGTTTGACCAGCTTTTTAGGCTGGCATTAAGTCTAAGCAAGTGAAAGGAGAGAGACACTTGACAGTGATGATTCATGCTTTTTTTAAGAAAAGAAAACAGAGTGAAGAAATGAATGGGTGGGAAGATCAAAACATAGTAGCAAGAAGTGGGTATCAGGAAAGGGGCAGAGCCAAACCCTAGGAAGCTGTAATGTTCCAGAAATGTCACAGAGCAAAGTAGCAGGATCAACCATGGAAAGGCCAGGGATCCCAGTCAGACAAAGCTCAACAGAACCTGCCAGTGTACGTCTGTTTCCTGCACGGCCAATCTCTACGGTTGAGAAAAGCAAAGAGGCTCACACTGAGCCTTTTCTAGGCAGAAGTTTAAATGGGACAGCAGATACAACATGGAAAGCATAAAGTACCAGAAGTTCTAGGTGTCTTCAGACACAGAAAAATTATTTTTAGTGCCTCTCGGCACCCAAATTGTGGTTTCCTCTTGTGTTTATTATTAATAAATTGAAAGGACATCTAAGCTTTAAAAAATTACAGTGACTACCCTAAATTGTGATTGCACAATCCTGAAGGCAGGCTTTTACTCTAGATGGAATAAACAGCTTTGCTAACTATAAACCCTCCCTTTACAAAACAATACCAAGAATGATCTGTTTGTGGCAGCCTTCTGGTCAGGTGGGTCTATTTAATGAATAACAGCTATAAATACGCACTCAGCAAAATTTCATGTAAAGGAAAAGAGCTTAGTCCTTCCAGGGCTGAGGCAGTGGGGGAGTTCTAGCGTTGACAACTGACACAGGGTCAGATGTTTTTCCCATATGCTGCTGAGACAGCTGAGTTGCAGTGCATAGTAGGGAGAAATGACAGTAGCTGGCATTTTCTCTTTTTTTGGATCTCAGCCTGTGTGATATAAAAGTAGAATTCATCTCTTCTAAGTATGTTCACAGGCAATGCAGAAGCACCTATGCAAGATAATCTATCCCATGCTTAAAGGAGTGTCTAAAAGGGGTTGAATTGTTCTCTGGTGTGTTTATTTTCTCCCCTGATTACAGAGGGAGAGTACAAGAGTAGTTTGCACTAGATATCACATGTTTAGGGAGGCAAAATTAGGTAATCCCATTCTTGAGAGTCCTTTTATGAACTACAGGGAGAAATAATCTGAACCCCTTCTATGTGTGCAGCCCTAGCAGCAGGAAGGTCTTTGCCTAGTCTGGCTTTAAAAGTCTTAGCATCCCACATGGTGAGAACAGAGTGAAGCCCACCAGGTCCTGCTCTGCATGTCCACAGTGAAGAACCACACTGTGTCTGCCAAAGATTACCATCCTTCAGCATTTTTTCACAGCTGGAAGAGCTAGATCCTGGATGGTAGCTGGAACCGTGAGGCATGACCTCAGTACAAATTAAAAATCAGGAAACAATTAGCCACAGGCTCTAAGTATCTCATAAAACAACCAAGCATCTCTTCTGTAAAAATCTGAAAAATAAAGCCCCGGTGATAATACTAATACTTGTTGTCCCCTATATTGCTACTGCCAAGACAAAAAAGAATCTGCCTGAATAAGGTTGCCAGAAGTTGGATTGTTTTGTCTTTGTGCAGCAGGGAGGCATGTGGATTTGGTGTGTCTGCAGTAAAACTTAACTTCACTCTCAAAACACTCAGACTATTTCAGTTGCTCTCAGTGCAATACTGCCCACCGTTCAGGAAAAAGTAGATGAGCTTCTATGTATTGACCACATGATAAAGGTGTTCATCTAGTCACCATGGAGGTGATGCTAGATTTGCAACATCAGCTCACACCTACATGTGTTTCCAGGTACCAACCTCACACGCCCACCTGAGCAAGTGGCTGCTGCAGGAGCAGGTGTTGCATGGGATGTAGGTGTGAAGGGCTGCTAAGAGTTTGGTCTGGTGACTCCTGAAAGTGGTATGATAGGGAAATCTCCTGCCAGACTCACATCGAGATAAGTGTCTGGAAATAAGCTCCTGAGAGTCCTTCAGAATCTCTTTTCCCATCCCTCCTTTTTGCAGGGTACACAGAACTCCCTGCCGTTCCCACTCTCTCTCTATGGTATTTGCATGGATGCTTGAGATGATGGCTTTTTTCAATGCCTCCTCTATAAAAAGTATACTCAAAAATACTTATAAACTCAATAAAGTTTAAAAAAGAGGAAAAAATAGTAAGCTTTTACCTGAACAAAATCAGATTAAGACATTCCTGTATTTTATCTCTATTTGTAAATAACCAAGACCTTTGTTAAGTTAATACTTTAAACGCGAAGAACAAATTTGAACAAGAAAGTATGGCAGTTTGGAAATTTTAGGAACAGTCTCCAAGCAATTCTTATCAACACCTAATTTTTTTATTTTTTTGTTTACAATAGGCTTAGTCCTTTAAGTATATTTAAGTATATTTTGTTTTAACATATAATTTATTTCATTCAAAGTCTATTAAACACAGGACTCTAATCCAGTAGTGAAAAAGACTAAAAGTAAACATGGTAAGAATTAAAATTTAAGATGGACATGAACTGAAATTTATGGATCTATGTGGAATTATTTTGATTCCTTATTTCAACAGAGAAATCTCTACATCACAGCACTTAACTTGAAATTTGAATTCCTTAATCTAAACATATGTGAAAACCCCTCATACCCCAGACACGCTGAAAATTTGGATTTGAATTAGACTTTGAAGCTGGGAAGTTAATTCTCAGAGCAGGCCTTCATTATTGACTGCCATCCCTCCCTGAGGTTGCTGCTTAGGTATCAGTCAAGATTATATAAAAATAAATTGAGAATTTGCTGTTGATCAAGCCCATCCCACTCTGTCCAGTAAAGGACCTATGCGCTTGAAACATATAAGTCTTCAAAATCAACCAAAAAGACTCTTTTACTTTTGGGGTATTTATTAAAAGCTTCAGGCATGATTTCCTGGTGGCTGAAGGCACCCCAGAAAACACTGGCTGAGGTGACACCTTCTTAGGATCAGGTGTTATGGCTGAGTCCATATCCTACACTCTTCCCCTTCAGGATATGTGTACTCCCAGGTCTTCTTCTCCTGTGGCCAAGATACCTATCCAGCAATGTCCAGGCTGAGTCAGTCAGTGTCTACTCCCTTTCTAAATCCATCAGGATTCAGGAGCTCATCAGAGGTTTGCTTGCAAGACTCAGTCCTTTAGACACTCTCAGAGCACATATAATACTGCAAGCATCCCACCAAATATAATCATGGACACCCTTCTTGGTGGGATTGGTCTCTACTTTTTGACCAGAACACTGTATAACCCCTTCTGTTGGAATGTCATGGACACACAGGAGCTCCTAGTACTGGTGGAGTATGTTCTTTGACACTAAGGCTCTGGATTGATGCCTAACCCCATGTTGCCCTGGTATTTGCTGGCTTGAACTATCCATGGTCAAACCTCATCTGAGACCTATGAGCCCCAATTTCTTAGGCAAATCATTTGGTCATTGAATGCTATGTAAAAAGTGTACACCAAGAACATCAGTCACTTCTGAAAAGGAGTGCCCATACTTTGCTTTTGAGAGGGGCTTGATTTTTCCAGAATGTTGAAGATCTTGCCTAGTACACAAAGTGGAGCAGGATCCTCAAGAGTCTGAGCTGGTGCCCAACATAGTTTCAAGACTGCAGGTGAACATGTGGTAAATAGGTACCTGACTGCTTGGGCAGGGCAGCTGAGTTCATGTGCAGAAGCTGATCAGTTTAAGCCACTGTTTAACCGGATGATGCTCAAGTAGTATTGAACACTTACAGTTACTGAAGTCTGTGTTTATATGCCTTGATCTTTTTTTGCCAAAGGGTTGTGCAAAAATTTTATGTGGAGTTTTAATCCAAGCCTAAAATGAGAGTATGGCAGAGCTTAAGGCTAGAATTGATTGACCAGGACATGCAAAAACATTTCATTTAGGCATCTGAGTGCTGCTCAAAAATACAGGCAGTAAACAATTTGCACTGGAAGATTAAGATGACCTAAGGCTCCAATAAATGCCTGACAGTATTAGATTAGATTTTTTTTTCATGAGGTCAAGCTCTTCTTTGTTGTGATAAATTTATTTAACCACATTAACCTCCTCAGAGATGTATTTTGAGTACACTTTCCACACAGTGCAGGCAAGCCCAGGTCATCCTTTAATATTGTATCATAAATGGATACCTCCCTGTTTGACCAATGAATGACCTCCCACTGCACCCCAAATAAGTACAAAGTTTTCATCTCATTGGCAAGAGCATTTTCTATTATTAGTGCCTTGGAAATATTGTTTTTGTTATATATTTACATAGAGGTACAGGCAGAAGGGTGTGAGCAGGTGTGTGTGTGTACACATGCATGTGCATGCAAGAGACCTCTGTTAAAATTAATTGCCTTGGCTCACAAAACTTTCTGGATCAGTTTACGTTCCTGAGGCAAATTCCTTAATATATCTGTAGTCAAATTGTTCCACAGCCTCTAAATGCATGGCTTTGGTAAACTACTCACCTTCCCTACATAGGGAATTGCTGAGAACATTTTGTGCCTGCGAAGAATAAATGTGTCCCTGATACAAACACAGCAGCAACGTGTTAATGCTCTCTGCTAATGCTGCTTAATCTGAGGATAATGTATTGGATTTTCTCCGTATCATATGCAGATCTTAATATAGCATGGGAAGGAGAAATTGTATGGTTTGGAGAGTGGAGAGGTGAGGAGGCAGAGGAGGAGGGAAGAGAGTGAAAAGTGTTTAAATAGCTTCACTAATGACCTCAGTGATGATGAGGGACACCCACTCACATAAGGAGTTATGCTGAGTGTTTGAATTGAGTAAGATTTGACCCAACATGTCACATAATTTGTAGTGTTACGGGCTAGGCAATGGTCATTCAAGATAGAGGGTAAGAAGCAGCTGTACTCCTACAGAAGACCAAATGGGGAATCCCTTCCCCATCCTATGAGGCTGTACCAGTGCCATTCCCAGTGCCTTTTAAAGGCCAGATGTATTAGCTGAAATATAAAGGTTTAGAAAATTTCAACCAGCCTTGTTCAAGTATCCCATATTTTCTCCCAGCAACTTCAGCCTCAGGAAGATCAGCCTCTTACGTAACATACAGGTTTGTGAATCAGAATAGGTTGGTCCCATGAGGACCATGCTGTCCTATGGCCCAAGATAACTGAAATAGGGACCTTCGCCTGCATGGTCGGCATGTGTACAGCACACGGTGAAAATTTTTAAGGATTGTCCTGTCTCTGCTGTAAGAGAGAAAAAGAAAGGTCTGGAAAAGATGAAAGAGAAGTGAACCTATATATCCAAACACAGTGGCTCAGTGAAAACATGGGAGACAGCTGGAGCACTTCCCCTAAGAGGACAGGCAGTATGAGTTGGGGTTTTTCAGCTTGGAGAAGAGAAGGCTCTGGGGAGACCTTACTGCAGCCTTCCAGTACTTAAAGGGGGCCTACAGAAAGATGGAGACTATCAAGGATTGTAGTGATAGGACAAAGGGCAATGATTTTAAACTAAAAGTGGGTAGATTTATATTAGCTATATGTAATAAATTATTTACCGTGAGTGTTGTGAGACATTGGTGTTGCCCAAAGAAGTAGTGAAACACTACCTTCTAGGTTGGTTGGTTGGATGGGGTTGAATGAGGCTTTGAGTAACCTGGTCTAGTGGAAGGTTTCTGTCTATGGCAAGGTGGTTTGAACTAGATGATCTTTTAGGTCCTTTCAAACCCAAACCATTCTATGATTCTTTGATTCTATGATTGACAGATGCTTTTGGGCAGAGTGCTGGGCTGGAAATGCAAACATGGGTCTGCACCCTTCTTTTCTGACTCCTCTTATGTTGATACACAGGATTAACTGTGGAATACCCTGTTTCATCATCAGTGTGATGGAGCACATTCACCATTTGGCTCAAACTGTCAGGTAAAGCCTGTAGCAACATGGTACAAACTCTCAGCAGAATATATGTATATATCTGTTTGCTTTTTCAATGTAGATGTCCCATCAAACAGTCAGTTATGAAGGAGATATTTTAAACTGAATTAAAGGTACAAGTTATTTTATTCAATCTACCAGGTCTCCTGTAGTTGGAGGTTAGTATTTGGGAATGTGTGTTCACTGAGATGGTAAGTCACTGGGTTTTATGCAACTATTACTTTACATAACACCTTACCTCTTAATGCAAGGTAAAGAAATTAAGAAATCACTTCATCAATATGCAAGTATTGTTTTGTGGACAAAATATCACTTATATCTGATGTTCTTTATATTTTGAGCATTTATTAGATCACTTTTTGACTTGATGTTGGCTATTTTTGTACTGGCAGAGCCTAAGAACTCCCACACTGCTGCAGGCTTTGCAGTGGAAACTGCAGGGAAGGCTCTAGTCCTTTCTGGCTGCTCCACTCATCACTGCAAATCCAATGTCCATCTTAAAGAGCAGTTGCAGCTCCTGGAACTTTCACATGTGTTTATTCAGAGCAGTCACATGCTTGAGCAAAGATCAGTGGTGATTTGCACTGTCTGCTGAAAACCCCCTGAAAATCAGTTATTGATTAAATTCTCATTATCATTTGTAATAGATGACTGTGCTAAGGGAGCTCTGGCACACTCAATGCAATTTGCCTGGGGATATGGTAAAGCTTGGTCTGCACCATTCTGAACTTACGTATGGCATTATTGTACTTTGCTTTCTGTTCAGCAGGCATTTATGAGAGTTCAAAATGTAAACATGAAGTTTTGACTTCAGATAAGACCTATCCAGAAATGTGTGGTAACTACTCAGCCGTTTGAATGTGTCTGCTATCCTGTTCCTTTGTTGCTTTAAAACATATGTCTTTATCTCTCCTTTATGTTTTAATAGCGGCCATAATAGTAATTACCCTGCTTGTTGCACAGGTGTGCAGGGAACATATCATACAGTACTGAAACACATATGGTTGGGCAACAGCAACACTGAGAGAGATGAATGAGATAGAAGAAAAATAAAACTCCACAATGGATTTAAAAAGACACAGCCAAACTGATGGTCTTGCAACTTGAACCTGTCACCCCAGACCCTGAGCTGGGAAGGGACAGGGGAGGAAACAAGGTCAGATGGACTCCAATCAGAGCAGAAACCAGGTGCACATGGGTCAGTGTCCCTATCACAGTGCAAACAACCACCAGTAGCCTGCACTGCTTACCCAACCACACTGCTCAACTGCACCATTTACTGGGCCAGTGCTGCCTCCAGGGGCTCCATTGTCCTGACCAAGCTGTCAGGTTCTGACCAAGATAATCTTTCCTGAAGGACACTAGTATTTTGAAACCTTAGAGAGCTGCTCTGGCTGCCCACTGACCTTTGCTGAGAGACCTGTTAGTGGACACGCATTTATCAAGACCTTGCAGTGCATTTCTCTGAAGCTGAAATGTCCTGTAACATGATTCGCCATTCTTTAAAAACCTGTCTCAAGCAGCCTCAGTTAAGAGGAAGCATTGCTTCCCCCATGTTACTTTTAATCAAAACAATGAACATTATTATACTCTGTGCTTGCTCTGGTAATTGTGAGTGGGAGAAAGCAAGTCACGAGTTTTACTTACTAGACGGATTGTTTGATTGCCTCTTAAAAAATCCAGCCCTAAAGACAGCAAAACTGCAGCCATAGCTATGTTCAGGTTTTTCATTCCCCCAGAAGAATTATCACTCACACTGATGGACAGAGAGATCGGTCATCCTTGGGTCCCCAAGTATCATCCCTTTGACTTTGTTTCTTGCAAAGGCACAGGACCAGGAGGATACTTTATGTTTTAAAGTTTGCTTCTGCCATTTACGTTTTCAGGTGTATATTAAAGTTTAGAAAGAAATAATAATTTTTAAAAGACTGATACATCAATAAATTTCAAAACGCCACCAGAATGTGGGAAGCAAACAAAACAGTTGAAGTCTTGATGTGCAGCTGTGCTGGAGTGTTCATTCCTATGTAGGGAAAGTGCTCTTGAGAGTTTCTGTGGCTACAAATGTCAGAGTGTCATTCCAAAAGTGATGTGACAGCCATGATGGTCTTTGAAGATGAGTGAGACATGATCTGTATGAAATTATTATATTTCCACCTGCTACAGTTGGGTAAACAATATTAACCTGGAGAAGGGATGCAGTCCAGAAGTATTTTCTGCCCTTTCCAGCTATGTCAATCAACCTGAGAAAGGACTTCTACCCTTCTATTCCTTGTCTCACCGTCTACTTTACTCCTGCATCCTTTAAACAGAGCTGGGCTGATCTCTGGTTGCTGATCCCTGTCCTTTTCCACCTTTCCTCACCCCATCTTTATGCTCTTATCCAGACATGTTCTGCTCCACAGGGTAGGACATGATAAGTTGGGACCTTGCTGTGACACCAGTGGCAGCCCTGTCTCTGCTTCTCCTCCAGCTTCACACCAATTGCCTGTTCACTCATGCTTGTTCCACATTAATGTGATGCAAAATGCTCCCGTTCCTCTCTCTTCTGACACAGTTTCTACCCAGAGGTCCCCCAGAATGGCAAGTCTCTGCTAAAGTCTCAGTGCTAAGATATTGGCCAAAATTTGGAAAGGGAAAAGGTCCCTGGATCTCCTGGGACCTGGGTCTCTCGATCTTTGACAGCTGCTTCCTATCCAAGTGTTGCACAAAGCAACCCCAGCTCCATGAAAAAAAACTCTGAATATTAAATAAAATAATATTTTGAACTAGAATCTTGATCTTTCATTGGAAAATAAAAACTTTTCATTTGTGGTGACATTTAAGGGTATTTTTTCCTTGACCCTTCTGTCTGAAATGACAGGATCTATAATCACCTTTTCCTAGGATACATTTTTAATTTCTTTACATCTGCATTTTCCCATGAAAAAATGAAGATTTCTCAGAAGATTACCAGCAGAGGCTGTAATCACAACCACACAGTACCTGAAGTCTGTTGCAGGTGCGGAGTATATACACACCTCCCACAGCATGTGTAGACACACCCCTGCCCCAACACCACCCCATCAAAAGGATATTTCTCTTATAGGCTGCAAAGAAAAAGATAACCGATTTAATTAGCAATAGTTAATATTTAATGCCATGTCTTTGGTAGACTGGTTGTGGTAGGCTGGATTAGAAGTCTACTAGTGGAAACATCCCACCCCACTGGAGGGAAGCAATGCCCTTGGTAATGTGGCACCACCAGCACCTTCCTGTTAGGAAACAGTAGGAAATCCCAGATAAGGTATGAGGGGAAAGTATAGAGACCAGTACCCTAGAGATACCATACCAGATAACACTGGAATCCTTTACATATTCAAGTAGGATGGGCTGCAGGATAAGTTTGATCCACCCAACAAGTATTTCAAGAATGCACTTGCGATCCTGCAGGGAATAGCCCAACCCTCAGCAGGTGAGGCCCAACCTGCTTTTAATGGGAAAAACCTGAGGCAGAATCCCTGGGTGGGAAGCCAAGGGGCTGGAGCCTGAAGAAAACATTGCACTGAATTCCAAAGGATTGCTCTTGGTGAATAAACCCTGTAAGAGCCAATTTAAAGTTATACACTTGAATGGAGGCTTTAAAATGTCTTCTAGGAATTTACCTTCTTGCTATATATTTCATATCAGCTGGATAAGGTCCTGTATTCCTGCCTTACTGCAGAGAATCAAATGCTTTTGAAGTCTCAGAGTTTTATCAGGAAGGGCAAAAAGGTAGGATTACCTATTAGGGTATCATTTTTAGTGCTCTACTCAGCCTCCACAGAAGGGACTTGATCTGTCACAACCGGGCTTGGTAGGATGCTCCATTGTAGAAGGGGTGGTAGAACCTGCTTGCCTGTCACTGACTAGAATCAAGGTGTGAGGCAAGAGAGAGCTTGGATGGAAGGCAAACCTATAGAGGAGGGTGGTGACGAAGGATTTATTCTTCTCTTGACACAGCTTTTCATTTTCTTTGGGTGGAACTCTTAGGAGGGATTAAAACAGCATGGCTACCAGAAAACATGTGAGAAAGCTGCTGTATACTAGATTTATTTGCTAGATAACATCTTGTGCAGGTAACCTGCAGTCTTCCTTGCACAGAAGGTTAAACATTCCCCTGTCTGTCACAGAAATTCATTTTGCAGGAAAGCTAATCAACCCTAGTTGGAACTCTAAGTACAAACCGAGAGAATTTAGGCCATATTTTATATATTTTATCCTCCCAGAGAGTATTTACATTGCAAAAAGGTCAGGTTTCTACCAACAAATACTGTGGAATCTTTGTATTTCTGAAGTATTTGAATAGAGTTATAGCCCATTTGCTGCAGATTTTGTTTCCACAAAAATAACATAATCATCATAAATAGCGTTTTTTGTATGGTATTGTGCATGCTGTAGATTCATATGGTAATTCCCTGAAGCATCTGCTCCTCCATATTCATAGGTCCTTTAAAGGATCCCAGTCTACACATACAGATCTTCACAACTTAATATTTACTGAATTCTGCTGTAGATGAAGAGTATGTTTCTCATATGTATGTCAGTGGAATATGGAATATATTAGACACCTCAGCTAGATATCTTCTGAAAGATCTTCCTAACTCTGGGCCCTGCAGTGCTTTACTGAAGAAACAAAAGGAAAGGAAACACTTGGCAACTGATAAGCTCCTTGGACAGAAGTTTTATGCCAAAAGCTGAATTATTAAAATTAGTTGTCTTGGTTATTACTGAGTTTAGCTCTCTTCAGTGGAGTTGGTGTTGTAGTTATGCATTTGGGCACTTGCACAGTAAAGGGGAAATCTGGGCTTCTACTGACTGCCATTCAGTTTTATATTGTCATTTCTGAATTACAGTAACATCCAGTTACTCAACTAGTTTGATCACGAGGCCAAGACTTTCCATCTCAACTCACCCTGGATCTCTGCTCTTCAGTAAGAAAGTTTCTTAGTGCAGGCCAGCACAAAGAGTGATAATAACATGAGATTCATCCAGAGAACATCTGTTTTCCTTTCAGCATGCAAAGATGTAGAGCTGGTGATGTGAGAACAGACACATCCTCTTAGTCCATGTCCAGAGCATAAATAATTTTGTTATGCTCTCTTTGGGGATGGAACATGTTTCAAGCCAAGAAGGTATTTTCTTGGTAAAAACACAGCTAATTGACTCCAAATGCAGAGAGCCCCACTCATTCTAAAATAAAATCTACAATGTGTTACTAATTCCCCCATCTCTTCAGAAATCCCTTATTCCTTTTTTTCTGCCATACTAAGCCTCCATGCTGCTAAAGCAAAACCCTCCTCCTAGTTATGACCCATCAGGAAGCATTGTCTGTTTGGGAGTTTCACATCTTCCATCACCATTATCTTCTTTTTGCTATTCTGAGAAGACAATATCAAACATTTACGTTTATTCAGTTTTGCTGAACTGTTTTTCTACCAAGTGATTGACTCTAATTCTTTGTTGTGAACCCAAAGAAGGGATTTCCCATTCAAATCCTGGGCAGATCCAAGCTTAGCTTCTAATAGCAAGAGTGTTCAGACAATTAAAAGCAAACTTTTCTTTTCTTTCTTTCTTTCTTTCTTTCTTTCTTTCTTTCTTTCTTTCTTTCTTTCTTTCTTTCTTTCATAGCAGCAAAAGAGGAGATGGTACTGCTACATCTATGTGATCTATGTGTAGAGGGTGATACTCTGTTCACCACTGAGACCTGTACTATCCCTATGTGGCAAAGAGGCCTATATCCTGGTCCACATTAATTTCCCTAAGAAGATCATCACCTCTGTGTCCCCTTTGCCATGTGCTCAGGAAGATTTTTTTTTTCTCTCCTGACCCCAGGCCTGCAGACTTCAAAGAAGGGGTTTTCAGAAGTGATTTAAAAGAGTTTATGTCTTGAATAATCCTAACTCTGTTAATCTCTTAGCTCTGAGTTGGAGTGTGCCGTGCTGTTTTATCAGTACATGTACACCACACAGACTACAGGCATGGCTCTGGTGTGAGGAAGCTCATGTGTAAATCAATTTTTTTTCTCTGTAAACCATCCTTAATGACAAAAGAGTGACTCACCTTGACTAGAGGAGCAAGGTGAGTCGAACTGTGATGACTTCATTCTACCCACCCGGTGATGACTGACTACCTTCTACCCAGTGTGAAGTAATCACATGTCTTTTCCTCTCCTTGTGTGCTGGAGGGTGAAAGATCTTCCACATGACTTCAGGGGAGTAGGGGGAGTTTTAAAAAAGAACAGAGAAGGAATCTTCAAAGATTCATAGGAACCACTTAGCAGGAGGGGGAAGAGATGGTAATAATTTTCTCAAGAAAAAGAACTAATATTAGAGAAAGTGAAAGGCACCTGGGAATTCAGAGAATTGTCATGGAGGACATGACCTGAAACTCCTCCAAATTTTTATTTCCTTTGTGTCTTAGATTGTGATTTTCATCATATTGATATATGAGGATAAATTATGAATTCAGAAACCTACTGTGACAGTCCTCTGTGCTGGCATGTGTGTGTGTTGCACATCCCCTTGTGCACCTCCCTGAATGGCAATGGTGGTAAAAGCTACTGAATGTACAGGGACATCCGAGGGCTTCTCACCAGGCACAAGAGGTGGGCTATGTACAAATGTTAAGATTATATTAGGCCTTTGGGGTGTGCCTGGAGTTCAAAGCAGGGCCAAAGCCAAGTTTCTGCTGGGACTCCTCATTGGCTTAAAACAGAGGTTTGGGAATGCCTTGGATCTGGTGAGTGTCTGATTTAGGGAAAAGGATTAAAACTGGACTAAGAAATGCCCTTCAGGTGATTATCAGAAGTCATCTCCAGACTCTGACTCTTGGACTCCTAGCCCTTGTAGGTGTAAGTACACAGTTGGAAAATTATTTTTCTGGCATTGGAAGAAACTGGAATTTAATTGCTTAATTAATCAGTTTTCACCACGTCTGGTTTCAGCTTTCCAGAAATAAAGCAGTGATTAATAACATAGGAAAGGGAACAACGCAAGAAGTGCAGGCAAAGTTGAAGATTAACAGGTTATAACCCCTGCTCAGATATGGTGAACTCCAGGCTGAGCTGTGTAGTGTTAGGAACATGACGTAAAATTTTAATCCAGACAGAAAACCCAGTGGTGAATCAGCAACCTAGTCTCTAAAATCACGTCCCTGCAAGCACGTCCATCTAAAATATCCCTGCAAGCACGTTCATCATGTCTCATTGGAGTGGGTGGTACCTTTTCCTGGGACACACACCTTTCATGTGATGCTTTTGAGTTCACCGCTAAAAGAACAACACTGCCTGACGTGTTGTGACCTGTGTGAGCTCTGAGCATGTCGTTGCTGCTGCTGAACTATTCTTTCATTCTCCCTCTTCGCCTCCTGATTGGGTTTGAGAATTAAGGTCTGTGGCCATAAAAGGTGCTCCTGCTCACATTCATTGACCACAGATCCGGGTGTGATTTGTTTCCATGTGAACAAATGTTCCTGGAAGATAATGCCTTTTCTTGAAACGCAGATAAAAAGAGTACCTGTCTTCATGCAAGAAAAACTTCCAAACATAACAAATTAGCTTTCCTGATTTGAAGATAATATGTGTGCATAACACATGGTTCTGCCATGAACACTGAATCAGGATTTCAGAACAGGTTGCAGTGCAAGGACATCTATTTGGGAAAACTCAGAGGGAAACTAAGACACAGGGAATTTACTCTCTTGACCCTTGTCTCTTGCAGCCACCCAGCCGTTCTCCTACCTCTATTGACAGCTTATGGTCTGTATGTACAACTCATCAAGTGTCAGATAGAAAAATACTGAGCCCATTTTTTGATGGGATCTCTCCCTTTTGTTTACTCTTTTCTTCTGCCTCATTTGCCTCACTGTATATAACTGATAGAGTTAATAAAAAAAAAAAAAAGCATATAAAAATATTGTTCCCTCTTGTCTTACTGAGGAGCTGGGGCTTTTCAGGCAGCTTAATAAATAGTACTATGATTACAGGGATGTTTTTTGCAATAAGTGGCTTCAATTACTGTTTAATTTTGTCTGGAAAGTGAGAGGGGAATTTCAGAATCAATGCTAAGAAGCTAATAACATCAGTGCCAGGTCAAGAGAGTTTCTTCTCTCAAAATCAACCACAAAATTTGCCCTGCAGAGTTCCAGATTTGTTGTTTCTGGCTTTCTGTGGTCAGACTTTTTCAGTTTACAGGAAGAATACATCTGTTAATCCATCTTTCCCTACCCAGTACCACTCCTTTAAACTGCCTGGGCTGTTGGCATCCAGCTGTGTGCTTTCATGATCAGCCAACATCACCAGGAGTAAAAATTGCAGAAGCATTGCTGCCCTCGTTTACGTTTATGCTCCTGGCTTTTATTCTGAGTGTGCTCAGGCCCATGTTCAACCTTACTTCTCTGCTGGAGGTAATGTGGGTGAGTGGGGCCTTTGGAGCAAAGACAGCCCCAGCCCAGAAGATAGAAGTTAAAAAGAGAAGCTGTAGCGTTTCTGCTGGATAAAAAGGAGTTAAACCTGATAAAGCATGTCATTATTTGTAGTGAGAGGAGAGGATTATGAATATGCACAAGAGCTTTGACACTGTGAACTTTTTTAACAGCTGCTCTAAGTGCTGCATTTTGAACACACATAGAGAAAAGCAAGCAAATACAGTGAGGACTGGAGAAGGGATGAAACACAAGAAGGAATCAGAACAATAGGGTGGGGAGGGACACAGAGAGGTCAGTACATCCCTTGTACAGGAAGAATTGCATAAGAAGATAGTAATATCTTATACCGCCTTAATAACCCTCTCTTATAAATGTCCCAAAACTTAATACTCAACTGATTTACCATGGCAATGTTCACAGATCACAGTGCTTCAGGTTACCTGTGAACAGGCAGAGTTGCTGACCTGCCCACATTCACACAGGCAGCAGTGACAATACTGGGAATGACAGTCCTGAGACCTCCCCTGTAGAAAGTATCTAATCCAGAATTCACTTTACAACAAGGCTTGTTTACTTCCTCACTCCTCTCCTAGTAAATAGAAGCACTGGCACAGAGCAGCGGGAAGACATATGGAGTGGATAATCTCCAGAGGTCACTCTGTTCCAAATTTTGATGTGGTTCTATGTGAACAGCTGGAAAGGAAAGAGCAACAGGAGATGCTGAGAGAGCATACAAGGAGTAAAGTCAAAACAGGGTGTACATGGACACACATGCCTCCAGAACAGCACTGAAACTGGTAACATGTCAGACTGGACAATGTGAGGGACTTGTCTGTAGTGAATGGGGTGAATTATTCCTTCTCTAGAAGCATGTGAATTTTCCTTTCTATAGGTCAATGAATATGGGCTACAACTGCTTACAGTGAAAATGCTCACCATTCAGAAGTCCAAATATGTTGAGAGAACAGGTGTATTTAATCCCCTTCACAGTAGTTACTCATTAAATGAAGGTAAAAAAAACCCAAAACCAAACAAACAGGTATTGCAAGGGAGGAATAAATAGTTAAACATGCAGGTGATAAACATCTGAGTTACTGATTAACTCCTGGCTTTTGTAACCCCCGTAGTCCTTAAATTGGTTTACTAGGAGACCAAAACACAGAACTGTGCCAAAAAGGCCTCAACCTTTAATAACAAGTATTACACTTTATCTCTCCTCGCAACACACGTTCTGAGCTTGACAGTGAGGACAGCACTGCCCTCTGTCGATAGGAAAAAGTCAGACCTGTTGCAATGCCTACAACGTTGGAGTAGAGTGTCAAAATGTAAGAGAAATCCACGTAGGACAGGATGGATTCAAATATAACCACTTTCTTGGTCTGTCAACTGCCAAAGGTTAAGAGAGAAGAGAATGGAATAATTGACTTGTTCTGTATGCACAGCCTCCAACATCTGAAGATGTGTGTCTTTGAGGAGGGACACCTCTGCTCTATGATGCAGAGGAGTTCCTTCCAAAGTTTAATAGCTGTGTTTTTAATTAATACAGCTTGTGCTTAAGCAAAGTTGGTCTGGCAAGGAACTGATGCTGCAACACCCCAATCTTTGCTTCAGTCAGAGGATGTAAGTTTGCAGGAATGAGAGGACCTACCCAGCACCATCAGTATGGATGGACACAGACTGTCTGGATGAGCAGAATATCCAGCACTATTGGAAGCCAAGGGCAGTAGCAAACAGGGTGATAGGCCATAGCAAGCTGAGCCAAGGAGGCCCTAGCTGTGTCTCTGGGGATAAAGGCTGGCCTGTGAATGGAGCCTGAAAGAATTAGTGTCTAGTTTGGGTTCTGTCTTACTTCTTCTCGGTCTCTAATAATGCTCCTCATTAGTAAGCAAAAAACAAGAATAGCCATTAAAAATTGCAAACTCTTGTTCCTCACCATCAGGTGTCACAGAAAGCAAAAGATGCCAGTTTGCTGGGACCAGCTTATTCTGCTGCTTGACCTGCCTTTGCTATGCTCGGTTTTGATTTTATTCTTTAACAATTTCACAGTAAGGCTCTATTTTCCAGGTCCCAAACAAGCAGCAGGGTGCATACGGAACAATAGGGAAGAGTTTGGCAGCATGCAGGTTCCTCGCCTGTGCCAGAAAAGCTTCTCTGATGGCCCTGAGTTCCTCTTTACCCCCCTCTGCCAGTGGCTGACATCAGGGAAAGAGAAAATACAATTGAAAGCCATCTAGAGTAATGTCCTGTTTATTTTCCTGTTAACAAAATTATTTTCAGGACATCTAAGAAATCAGAAATGGGAGAAATGGGAGCAAGGGGGGGTTGTGAAAATCAGAACAAGCACATGTTAGCAGAGAAGAGACTAGAATCAGGACCAAAATGCGGGTCAGGAACAGAATAAATGGAGCTGTACATATGTCATGTGTCCTTGTTTATCCTTCTGGGAAAAAGACCATAAAAAGCTGGAAAGGTTTCTGTGCCAGAAGCAGGACTATGTAATCTGTTAATCATGTTTCTGACCGTACTCCAGTTATTGCTGGCCCTTACGGCTACATGGGATGGACACTCCAGTGCAGCACTGGCACTGATGTGGATTTACCAGGGGAATAAAAATGGAGATTTGGGTCCCTCATGAGCAGTGGCTGCTACTGTTTGCCCTTGTGTCAAATGTGGTGCTGTTAGGGCAAAGTTACACAAAATGGGAGAGCCAGCTGGGAGTCTCCTGGTTGCTGAAAGGGACAGGTCTCACTCTCCTCCTTCCCTGACTATAGTTGCAGCAGTGCAGCCCTGCTCTCTTGCAGCAGCTCTGGCTTTGTTTGGATGGGAGGGTTTAAAAATAAGTATCATTGTGGTCACAGTTGTACCTTTATTTTATTTTTTTAACTATAAAACCAGAATTCCTTTTTTTGTTGTTTTGGTTTTTTTTTTGGTTCAGCAAGGTTTCTTCATTAAAACCTGCTTCTTTAGCTCAACATTGAAGATCCTAGACTGTTTGTGTCCAGTAAAACTGTTCTTACTCAAAACCTACTTCTTTATCCCTTAAAAGAGAGGATTTGTGGATGCTCAGCTTTCTTATCCAGCCCAGAGCAACAGGGCACATGGACTACCCAGCTCATCTCAGGGTTAGTGACAGTCTTCTCGTGTTAACAGTGTCTTCTTGTCCAAATGCTAGGTGGCTGTCAGAGATGCTCAATCGTGCCTTCTAGGTCTTCATACATTTCTCATGAGTTCAAGGGATGTCTGTGTTCTGTACAGACCAAGAAAAAGGAGGTGGGACACCTATGTGATGAGGTATGGTGTGAAGAAAATGGGGTGGCCTCTGTCCAAGCATGGTTTGCAAAGTGGAAATCAAAGACCAACTATGCTGCTCCTGACCAGGCAATCTCTAGACCACCTCTGCATGCTCTTGCATGAAGATGTGCTTTTTCTGTTAATGACCACAGGTTATGCTGTTCCCACTGCTCTAATTGCAACTCCCATCTATGTCATTACAGCTGTTGTAAGTGATGTAAATCAGTAGCAAACTGATGAGAGAGAGCTTTTCCTGAAGCTACTGCAAGGAGCAGGGGATGAGGAATGGAAAAGTGGGGTTTTCAGCTTTGAGTTCACTACCTCTTGTGTAGCCAAGGTCAGTAACAACTAAAAATCAGATGGGGAGAAGGGCTGACTCAGCAGGGACCTCCAGCAAGTTGTTGCCTGGTCCCCTCTGAGCCCAGCAGGAACCCTGCAGGTCTGTCAGGCTGAGCTGCCCTCATGGGAGGTGATGGGGAAGAGATGATATGGGGAGGGGATAGTACTATCACCTCCTCCTGACATCAATCTGATATTGGCCATGGACTTAAATGGAGACAGGATGGAGACGGAGACTTAAATGAGTAGGATGGAGGACTCTCACTCACCCTTCTCCAGTCCAGTTCAGGGATGTCTTACCACAGTTAAATGTGCTGTGAAATGAACAGTTAATTTAGCAAGACTAGCAGTCCTTTCCATGGTAAAAAGTGATTAAAATAATGAAACAACATTTCTGTCTTTCAAGGCAGCATCGAGACCCACACCTCAACTCACCTTTTAACCTGAACAAGCTACTTTACTGTGAACTCCTTCTCCTTACCCATTTCCATTTTGGTAAGGGCTGCATTTGTGGCATCTTTGTACTTTCTACAACTATTTTCCAGCAAAAATTGCTTTCCATTGTTCCAGTCCAACCACCCAGTGGAAAAGTAAACATGCATGGGCTTTTTCATCTCTCTTGCTAGTGAAGGAGAAAAGCAAAACCTGGTCTCTGAGCCAAAGCTAACAGTAGATGGCCAACACCTGCTCTGAAATGGGGAGGAACTGTGATGATGATGGCAAAGAACACAGGGGAGGCTCTACCTGCCCTGAGAGAGAGATCTTTTCCACTGCTTAGGAGTATATTGGTAGGATTTGGAGTTGAGCTGCCTCAGGTTGGCCCCATACCAATAAAAAAAAATAAAGCACAAATTGAAACACTGTCCCATAGCTGATCCTGCTGCTTAGTTGCTTGAACATTTGCTGGCCCAGTTTAGGGGGCAATTCCCCTGAGACAATATCTGGCATGTGGGTCTAAATGCAGCAGGCTGGGTGGCTGTGAGCTGTGCCGACTTGGAGCACCAACACCCAGGAAAGGTCTGAGACTGCTGTTCACTGACATGGACATCACCTGCAGTCCTACTCCAAACCCACTAAAAAATATGGAAAGATCCCCTGGTGGCTTCAGTAGTGTCTGTGTCATGTCCTAAATTGAATTCAGGCCAACACAGGATCAGACCAACTTCACATAAGCAGCTTTAGACTGATGTCAGTGGAGCTGCTGATAACGAATTTCCAATAGCAGGTTAGGGCTGCAGGGTGAAGGCTGCCTGACAGCCAGGTCTGCATGTTTCGTGTCAGGTCTGTGAGTTTATAACTATGAGCATGACACAGACCGGTCAAGGTAAGTTTTAGAAATGTGGCCTGAATAATGGTTAATGATTGACCGCCAGAGATAGAATAAATTATTGTAGCGTGAAATCTGTTAACCCCATGCTTAAAGCAGCTTTGCTGTACTCTCCCTTCACATCTTAGGATTCTTTCAAAAGGGAATAGGATTTCATAAATCATTATTTTTTCTAAAGAGAAAATTTCACTTTCCTCCAGTATTTTTTGTAAATGTTGTAAAAAAAAAAAAAAAAAAAGCAGGGCCTCTTTATTTTTCTTTTACTTTAAAAATTCTTCATAAAAATTTGGAAGGGGAAAAAATATTGGGACAGCATATAAAAAATTAATAAATTCAAGCTCAAAGGATAGATCAACAATTGATATGTAAATACATGTGTATGCCTATATGCCTCACTCTATATACATACACAATAGCTGTAAGATGATTTTGAACATTATCTTGTCATCAATGCCATTTCTTGATTATTCTTGGTAATATAGTGGACATATTAAGTACTAACCTAGCCTGCATATCTTGGAGAAAGGAATAATTTTTTATTCTGACTTTGTGCATCTCCTGGTACTGAGGACAGACACTGCAGTACTGAAACTCCTGGACATTTGTGCTACTGCAACAAGGACTCACAGAGTTGCTGCTGTTTTAGTGATAACTTGTAACCCAGCTGCATGTCATTATGTGGTATGATTTTTAGGAACCTGTTGGGGTGAAGATAAAAGACAGGTTTTGCTGGGCTTTTTTTTTTTTCTTTTTAATTTTCATGGCTACTGAGCAGATCAAAACTCTCTGATCAAAGCATCCTCCTGTGCTTCCAAGCATTAGACAAAAGAAGTGGCAAAAGAAGCTCAAAGAATTGATGGGAAAGGATGACAGGGTATGGCATTTCCATAAATCTGAACAGTAAGATCTAGAAAGTGAAATTCACAAAGACAGTGTTCAGGTAATGTCAAAAATGACAGTTGCATTTTCCTTTTTTTTTTTTTCTTTTTCTGTTTGGGGATGTAATGGAAAATCCTGCTGACTCGTGTAAATTGATGTAGCTTTGACCTCTGGCAAGCGGAGCTGTTCTACATCCACTGAGAGCATGGCCAAGTAGTAACATGTTGCCTTGAGCTCTGCACTAAGCAGATTTGCAGGGCTGATGAGTTTGGTTTGTTGAGGGGTTGATTTTGATGTGCTGTGTGTTTTGCACAGGAGAGGAGGGTCTGAAGGGCACTGTTGGAAAGGAAGCGAGTGCCTGAAACACAAAGAGCTAAAGCTGTTTTGCACCAGCCGGGAGGCAAAACCTCACTGTTGTAAGCACAGTAACGTTTCTCTCTTTCCTGCAAAACACAGCCTCTCCCAAAACAGCTGGTTGCCAGGAAATCTTCACTGATGGGTTTAAAGAAAACTTTCTCTTTTCAAAACTCAGCAATTTCAACTGGTTCACCAGAGCCATTCCACTCCCAGAGAGGCATGCTGCCCAGATATAACCCCAGCCTTGCAAAGCAACAGACAAAATGCTTCAGATCTGCACTTCTGCAGTTCACCAGAGATTCTTAGAAGCTTTGGCTAAAAGGGCTCTCTGAAGGTCTCTGATCCAAGTGAGAAGCCCCAGTGCTGTGTCAGATCAGCCATGGATTTTTCTAGACAAGTCTTGACATCTTCCAAGGACAAAAGTCCCATTTCTTCTCTTGGCTGATATATTACTTTCTCACACTCCTAGTGTGAAAGACACTTTTCCTTATGTCCAGTCTGAACCTCCAAAGATATAAATCATGGCCATTGTTACTTCTACTACCATCTGATACTACTGAAATGAACCTGTCTCAGCCATCTTCACCTCTCCTGAACACAAGGGCAAGGTCATCAAAGCCACACAGTAATTCTCAACATCTTTCTCTATTGCTTGCTCTTGTTGTGGAAAAGAAAGCACAGAGTATACATGCCAGCTAGGGACTAGCTAGGACCGTGTCCTGAAATCATTGATTATGCTGTTTAGCCCACAGTCTGTTCCCTGGCACTGTTTTAGCTCAGCCCCTCCCAGGGACTGACCAGTCTCAGCCTGGGGCACAGCGTGAGCTAAGGGCTGTTCCCAAAAGGCAAAACAGTATTTTTAAGACAGGTTTTAGATGTACAGCCATACTTCATGGTACACCTGTGCCCTTGCTCACAAGAATGGAAACTGACCTATTTTATTATATCTTATTTTTATCTTATATATTTAAATAGATAAACATTTCTTGAAATGTGCCTTCTCTTAACTGCCAGGTGCCAGCTCACACTTTGTACTCTCCAGCTCTCCCTTCACGTCATCCATCTCTGGGAACACAGCAGAAACATTTAGCTTTGTGACAGAGCTCACATTATCTCATATACTTTTACTTAAAATATGTATGTGTTTTTAGTGACAATTCTTCTTTAGATCACTGGGACAGTATTTGGGGCAGACAGGAGATGCAGGGCTATATACTAAACAGCACAGATTTGGTCAACCAGCTAGAGGGAACTAGCCCTCAGCACTGTAGGTGCTCTAGGACATGAAGTATCAGCAGTGCTGATGTAGCCACAGGAGTGAATAGTGGGCTATACACAGACAGATGTCTAGAACTAGTGAGTTAAGCCTTACTGTACTTTCCAGTATCACGACAGAAGAGTTGGGAAAACAGCTCAGCCTTACTCTTGCAAATGCAGGTCAGCCTGGTCACCATAATGCACCCTCGCTGCCCCTAAATGCAGGTAAGCCAGGGAAGGAGTATTCCCAAGGATGTATAACACTCAGATAGGAAAAGTCCTATCGAAAAACTCAGCACATCCTTTCCCTACCTGTTTTAGGATTTTGCTACGTATGGGCTATAAGCAAGGAGGAGCTACAATGCTGCTGAAAACAATTAAAAGCTGAGGAAAGCAATAGTGGCTAGAGAGCTGCAAGCTGGCCTGGCCAATTTTGTTCTGAGCTGTAATCCTGCATCACCCATGGTCAGTCATGAGGATCTGGCCAGTGAATGGGAGTTATTTGGCTTGGTGGAGTTGCCTCAAACATTTCAGAGATGGCTAAAGAATGAGAATAGCAAATAAAAACTCTTCAGCTTGAAATGATAAGTGGACTATGGAAGTATTCAACAGAAGAGATGAAGTGGAACAATTGTTCACTGTACTGATATCACAATATTGAAAACCTGGAGGCCTAATGAAGTATTTGGACAGGAAATTTAAAACTGAAAGCAATAGCAGTTAAAACAGCACAATTTTAAACTGTGGAGCTGACTGTTACAGGCTGCAGGGTGGGCCCAGCATCACTATGGGATGTAAATCTTTCCTGCATGGGCTGAGTATGCTGCATTGGGTCAGTGTCTTTTGTCTGGTCTCTCAGGCTTGGCACAAGCATCTTCCCACGAGACTGGTGGGAGGCAGCTCTGAATCCATGGCAGGGGGAGAATAGGTGATATCAGTGTGCCCCAGTCAGAGCTGCCTGGGATGGGTGCACTTTCCCCTGCAGTGGACCGCCAATGACACTTGATGTGTTCACCCAGCAGAGTCATCCTGGAGTATCAAGTCAGGAGACAAGACCTCAGGGTCCCTGCCTAGCTCTCTGCCAACACTGCTCCCCATGGGGTGTTCCCCTCTGCCTTGGCTGTGGGGTGCAGCCGAGGCACAACCATATGCACTGCTGGCAGTCACCAGCCACAAAGGGATTCTGCTTTCATTGAACCCAGCTAATTAATTTGCAGCATTGATTTCTTTTTGCAATATATCTGTCCCTTATTTAACAACTGGCTGCTACAGCTGAGAACAAACAAATCCAAAACTACACAAGTTGATTATATTGATAGCATAACATGCAAGTCCTGCTAGAAACAACTGAGTTGCCTTTATGGTCCACCAAGGACATTTTGATCTATTGCAACTAAAGGTTTTTACATCCATAACTAAAAAGATTCAGGTATTACCCTATAGGCAGAAGTCCCAAATGTTTTTGTCTGGTTAGGGAATTAAGTTTCAAAGGAGAATTATTTATTTATGGTTTGTTTTGTTTTCCAAGTATGACCATTTCAAAAGAGTCAGTACAAAAGACAACACATACATAGCAGGAAGCGTCATCCCCTCTCAAAGCAAGAAAGGAAAACTGCACAGATAACAGCACTGAGGTAAAAGCTCAGCGTGTGATGCTCTGCAGGACTTCTCCTATCTCATGCACCCCCATCTCTTTCATCGCTGGTGGGCTTCTGCATTTAGAGGTCAAAATAGGTAGATTTAGCAAATAAATCCCAATGCCATAGCTGTGAAGACAGCAGTGTCAGGATGGAACAAGCTCTGAGCCCGTGATGTGACACAGAAGCTGTTTAAGAAAGCGGTGAGCGCCAGAAGCCACCATGAACAGGAAAACAGCACCCTCTAGTGGGAAGATTATAAAAAATATTTGAACACAAAACACTGCACAGCGTGCTGTGAAAGCAGCTGTTGCTTCCTAGCTCTGTGTAGCCTTCCTTCCTCTTTCCCTGTGCATCTCCAGCCACTTGGTGCACATCATACTCATTAGCCCAGGGAGGGGGATGGTACCTCCAAGGCTGTCCCACCTACTGTCATGCAGCTTGGGCTGATTCCTTCTTTAGAAGCAGAACTGAATCTTCTCTTTCCCCATGGCTGGTTGAGTGCATTTGGCATATTGCACATTTGCCTGTGCCAATGTGGCAGGGTAAGTTACAAGGGTGCAGGGAGGACAGCTGGGTCAGTGATGGGGATGGCAAGGTGCCCTGCTAGCACAGTAATTAGAGGGATTCTTCCCTCTCTCTCCCTTTTGCTGTCACCCAGTAGAAAACTGCATCTCCATTAAGAAGGAGAACTCATTACTGGTGAAACAGAGACACTAATCAGATATTAGTTGTAGCCATTAATGAAAAAGCTAATGAGGTGCTGAGAGCCCAGCACTGACTGAAATGAGTTAATCACCCATTAATCTGAGCACATGCTGATGTTTTCCAGTCCTTTGCTTATTATAGGAAATAAAAACCTTGCTCCAGCTTCATTGACTTGTATCTGCTGGATCTCTCTGTGAAGCTATGTCAGCAAAGTTCCCTTGGCCAACCAGGAGGCTACCACAGAGAGGACTGTCACTGTTGGGTTGGCACATATCTTCAGGGAAGGAAGCACTGTGCTGACACAGGGTGAGGAGCAAACACTGTGCACACAGCCACATATAACAGGGACTTCTCATTGCCCCTGGCTGTTGAGTTAAAATATTATTCCAGCTCCTACAGTAACAAGAACTGAACTATCAGTGCCCCGGCTGCACTCCTCTTGAATCACATAATTCCTGCTAGTGGTATTAATCTCACCTGATTATGGTGGATTATCTGTGGGATGGGTAATTGGGAACAAATGAGGTAGTTTGGTGTAAATTTGACCTAAAGTTTTATCCTAGGTGGTGTTGGTATTATCTGGTCTCAGACTTCAGGAAAGGTCACCTTGAATCCATAGACTTCTTTAGGTATCTAGTTTATTTCAGTCTGTCTGGAATGGAGCTGACTTTCTTCACAGCAGCCCATGTAGTGCTGTTGTTTGGATTGGTGGCTACAATGCTGAAAATAAAACATCAGAGTTTTGGCTGTTGCTGAACAGTGTTTGCATAGGGTCAAAGCCTTTTCTGTTATTTGGCAGTGTGTCCCCCCCCTTCTCAGCAACAAGAGGTTGGAGGGGACACATTTGGGACAGCTAAACCAAATCACCCAGAGGGTTATTCCATCCCATAGAATTTCTACCTCAGAACTGGGGTAGAGAGGGAAATAGGGGATTGTCTTCCACAGTAGCAATTGCTCAGACATGCGATGGACATTATCAGCAGATGGGAAGTGGTAAGGAATTGCCTTTGCACAGCTTGGCTTTTCTTCTTTCTTTACTGATCAAACTGTATCTTGACCCACAATTTTTCTTGATTTTGTTCTTCCTATTCTCTCCCCCATCCCATAGAGGTGGGGGTGGGGGTAAGGGGAGAAGTTGTATGGTTGCTTAGCTGCTGGCCAGGGTTAGGTCACAACACTTGTTGCCCAAAAGCATCACCAGCCTAATTCTATCCTGGCCCACCTGCTTTGATGGACCAAAAAAAAAAGGTTAAACTGCTATTTTGTTTCCAAAGGTTCTTCGGAAGGTCTACTATTTTGGCTTACACAGTCTTGACCTTTACTTCTGTTTATTTCTATTTCCTTACCTACCTTTTCAAATCAAACCCTCAAATGACAGAGCTTGTCAGCTTGCAGAACTTTTCTGCACAGTCAACTATAACAACCCCAGTGATGAGCCATTAGTCATCAGTCACTCTCATGACTCTGCCTGTGACTCCACTGATGAAGGCAGCAGCTCTGTGCCTCATTGGTGTCTTCGGGATCTCATTCACACATACCCATCCTCTGATAGCTGAACATAAGGATGTGTTATACAAAATCCTCCAACACTTGAAGCAGAAATAGAACCAGAAATCACTTCTTCCCATTATATTCTACCATGTGGAACCCTCTCAGGCATGTGTGCAGACTAAACACATGATGTGTCTGCAAGTGGATGTGGTTCTAAGTACAGCCCAATGGTCAGCCTGTTCAAACGCCCAGCCCTAAGCAGTGAGCTTGGGCTGGGACTAGGGGAGCAATGTGTAGCTCCCCTGGGTAGTGACAGCTCTTTGGGGCAGCCCTAGGAAAGAGGGGAACAGAAAAATCCACATGGGGATAAAACACCACAAGGGGCTTCTTGATGTAACACTTGATTTGGAGGCTTGGATGGGGCATCCTTGGAGGATCATCATGGTGCTGCAGGATGCAGCATTAGTGGCACAGGCCAAGATGCTTTTCTTACTGGTTTAGTGTCTGGGAGGACAGGGAGGCGGCTGATAGCTGCTGTGTAACTCTGCAGTCTCTGATTACATAGAAAAAGTAACTATTCTGGGAAATGTCCTGTAGGAGTGTTAATGTCCCAGACACAGTCACTATTCATATGGATATATTTGAATTATGCTGGCCAAGGGTTAGCTTATAAACTAAGGAGTAAAACAACATGCTACACTTCGTACAGGAGAAAATAAACTGAAAATGTGGAGCTTTACCTCTGCATAAAAGTACCTAACCTTGAAGAACTATTCACAGTGTGAACCATGGTTTATTTCACATTGCCTGAAGATAATAAAATGTAATGAGATCTTCTCCCTGAAAGTCTGCAGGAAAGACAACTGAAAACAGAGATTTTAAAGGTGGCAAGGGACTCCCTTGCTCTTTCATTTGTTGGGTTTAATTGCTATCCTGAATGTAAGCCATCGAAGGATTCCATGCCATGAATGGAAGCCATATTTTTCCCCTGTGGGTATTTTCTTTCTTCATTTGATGATACAAGCGAAGTCCTTTGTCCAAATCCTGTGGTCGGTCCATCTGTCTGGATGTTGCTGTTGTAGCTGCTGCATGTCTTAGTGGTCCCAGGGGGTATTTAGCTTGTGGTTTTATGCAAATTAATTTCCTTACAAAATCATTTCAGACCTGGAAGCTGCATTTCAGAGCACTTTTTGTGAGTGGACAGGAAGCAAAATGGAAAATTATTTTCAAGAGCAAGCTGTTCCTCAGTGTTATTTTGTTTTGCTGACAATGACAGAGGAGAAAATGCTTTGTATTTCCTCCACACAGTGACAAGTATTAAGGTACAGAGCCACTGTGAAGTATAATCCAGTTCCATAGCCATCCCAGGTTAGCACTCTTACTTTCTCTGTTTCAAACAACTGTGACCAGACTGGTTATATAAGCTCTGGGCAGAAACCAGTCTTGGGGACCTGAAGAGACTGGAGTAGCTCCTCAGACCTCCATTCCTCCACTTCCTGCCCATTTTCAACAAGTGTGATACTGGCTGGGCTGTATCCTTTGGTGGTAGTTAGTATCACAATGATGCGGAGAGACTGGGTTAAAAAGCAAAGTATGGCAAAACTCCTGAGACCTTGGTCCTCTGAAGGTTCTGCTGGAGAATAGCTCCTACTGTGACCATCAGACCATTGTCTATACCTGAACAGGATATAGACATCCTGGGATGGCTTCTTGAACTCCTACCACTGAGCAACTGATTGGTTGCATTTCAATGGGCAATTTGCATCCTTGTTATTCTATGTAGCCCAATGAATGGAAATGGTGCATAAGGAAACTGAGCAACTTATGAGATCCATAAGAAATAGTTAAGGTGGATTCTCCCCAGTTAAAGCCATGGATGAAGCCGTGTGGCATGTTGAAGTGACACCTGCCGACACCAGCAGCCACTGACAGCTAGATTTATAGCGTCAAAGATGTCCATCTGCTAAGTAGGGTTCTTCTAATGGACAGCCTTGGCCATCCATGACTAAAATGCCTGTGTGATCACAGCAGCTAAATTAGGCCCTTCAAACAGGGACCTGAGGTGGATCCTCAGATATCTCCTATGAGGGCAGTCAGGTCTCGTCACTCCCAGAGAACAGGTGAGTAGAATACCTTCTCAAGTCACTGATTTTTGAGTCTGCCTTAATTTCCTAAATACAGCATCAGAGACCACAAGGAATATAAAGTTGAAGTTTCTTTTCCAGAGAAACCTAGAGCTGTCATAAGATAAGCAGCATGATGACCACAAGCTTTGCAGCAGTCTGGATCTTGCATTCCTCTGCTGATATCACCTGAGGGATGGATGGGAGGGAAGTAGAATAAGGCTTCATTACACTGTTATGTGACAGAAGAGATTCTAGGAACTAATGGGAATATTGTGGGAAGAAGTGTGCAAAGACAAACACCTTTTGGTTTGATTACAATAAAAAATTTATTTTGATTCATGTTATACTCAAAAAATAAATAAATAAAATGACAAAGAATGATTGAGTGAGACTCCCCACCATCAGAGAAAAAAAATATTATCATAATCAATCATGTAGTCAAAGAAAAATAGGAAGAAAATCTGGACATGGGAGGAAAAAAAAAAGTGCTCAAGAGATTTGGCTTTGGTAAAAAATGTAACACACACCCAAGGAGTGCCTTGGAGACATTGTAGTGGTGGGAAATACAGTCCAAGAGTTTGAAGCTTTGACATGTTGCTAAATGTTTTCCTTTGTTGTTACTTTAAACAACATAAACCCAGAAACTTTCTAGCAAGAACACAGAGAGTCTTCAACATTGGCAGTGGGAATTAATTCTTCCCTCAGCATCATCTGTTGGTATCTCCTTATCCTGAAGGCATTTGAAAGAGCAGCAAAATTGTGGAGGAACTGAGATAAAGATCAAACACAACAGTTAGTTGCCAAGGACTCTAGAAAAAGTTCCTCTGGAACAGAAATATGATGGCACAGACTATTCCTCATCCTACGCTACAGCTAGAAAGGTCTCTGCTCTCCTCATGCTCTGAAAAATGGACATCAGTAGTAGAGAGTTACTGCTTGCTGTTGGCAAGAAAATTAAATGGGAATTGCACCTTGTTCTGTGATGAAGACACTAAATCTACCCACAGTAGTACGAGCCATGATGTTTCATATGTGCTGTTAGAGGCAGAATATTGAGGGGAAAATTGGAAATTTAATTTGGACAGCGGAAGTAAAGTTTTAGAACAACACAGGCTAGAAGACAGATGATTTTTTTACCACTATCTTCGATGCTAAACCACCATCTGTGATAATAAAAAAAAAAAAGATCAGTGAGATTTGGGTACCAAAACATCATGTTTTCTTCCAAGTCTTTCTAAAACTGACTGAAACTGCAATGAAATGTTTCTCAATTACTGACAACTGTCCATGAGAAAAAAAAATAAATATAATATTTGAAGCTGATGATGAAAAAACTATCTCCAAAAATCCATCCACAGGGTGAAGACACCACTGGGATGTTCCAATGAATCTTTTTCCTCTTAAAGTTTCCTTGTTTGCATTACTGTGACATCTCACTAGAAGCTTATTGATTAACAACAATTTAAACAGTGGAAATACTTCAAACAGACAAAAATGTTTCAGGCATAAGTGTTTCATTCTGTTACAAAGTACGTGGAGAAAACAGTAAGCCCATTGAATTTGCTGTATCTGTGACCTGCAGGTGAATAGTTCTGCTGGCCACAGTGGGCTTCTTGGGGAGGGGCTTGTTGATATGAGGATGAGGAACAAGTCTCAGCATAAGGATCTGAAAATCCTGCCCTTTTTGAATTGCCAAACTGAAGGGTTATGAGTGTACAGCCAAGGGAGCTCAGTTCCTCTCACAGACGACTGGCATCCCCATCTCTCTGTATGCTGTGAGCCTGTAATACTTCCACAGGTAAAGCAGTTCATGTTGGTGAGTAGTACTGTGGCCCAGAAAAGGGATAGTCCAGCTGACCAGGCCATTGTGCCATGAATTGCTGCCTCAGAGGGGACCTCACTGTTAATAACTGGCACAGAAAGACAAGGGGTAAATCTTGGACTGAAGCACATCACTGGTCAAAGGGCTACACTTCCACTGAGCTCACATACTTATCTGCAGGGACATGCCACCAGAACCAATGCATGCAAGAATAGCCATTTAGATTATGATATCTGAATTGGCACAAGTCCCAACCATCATAATACATGAAAAAAAAAAACACGTTTTGTTCAAGCCTGATCTAAACCCTATTTAAGTCTGTGGCAAGAACTCCATTGGCTTCACCAGAGCTGAAAATGAGTCAATAGATCCATTAATCCTTTTTTCATGGTATTGGGAAGAAAAAGCCACTGTTCTCCCTTCTTCACCCCCTGAACTTTGTTCTTGGATTCATACTTTATCTGTCCTTGAGGATTAAATGTGTTGATTCCAGCAAAGATTTGTAGATATAAAATCCCCAGTTACCTCTCTCCTCTCACTGCCTAGAAGTACTGACAGCAATATATTAATTCCTCCAGAGATGCACATAATTTTGAAGCCTGGCTTATGCTGTAGAATCAGATGTGTAGGTTGTGTAATTGTAGTTGCTGCTACAGGGGAAAGATTCCTATTGTATTACTATCTGATATCCTAACCCATAGTATTTCTTCCATCTCAACTAGAGACCTTGTAAAGAGATACCAGTTTGCAAATTTGTAAAAAAAATAAGAGGAAAAATTTCCTTGGAACTTTTGGATATTTTCCCATTAAAAAAAAGGTAAAAGCTACCTTTAAAAATTATTCTTGTATAGGAACTGTTTATGCTTTATTTTTTTTTTAACTACAAAAGTATACCACATGGAGGCTCAACTTTGGTTATTTTTCCCCCCTTTTATAAAAAAGTTTAATTTAATGTTTGTCATCTTAAAAAAAAAAATCACATCTGTTGCACAATTATAAAAGGCACATATAAATGACTGAAAGGAAAAAGTCCACTTTTCAACTTCAAACTGATTAAATAAAAATCAGCATTCCAGAGTACTTTCCACCAAATAAAAAAGGAAAGAAAAATTATATATATATATATATCCAAACAAGACAAACAAACAAGTGGCTAAAAAAAGGCCTTTTTTTCCTTTTGCTGGAGTTTTCAGTATTGTTTTGTCTTTCATTATGGCTGTATAGAAAGCAATATAACATAATATATGGTGAGAGATGATTTGATCCTTATTTTCTAGACATTCTAAATGCAGATTGAGACAATGGTTGAACCATTTACTACTCCAGCAGGCAACTTCATCATGTTTTTCCTTAATACAGCATGAAACCAGAAGTAACATAGGAAACAGAAGAGAGTTCAAAAATAAGATCAACAGCAGAAGTGAATTCATTTCTTTGAGGTAATCCTTACTATGATGTTCACAGCTGCCCTAGAGGGTCTCAAGTCCCAGAAATAATTTTCACTCTTCTTCAAGGATCTCGTGCCTTACTCGAGGAAAGAACAGACACACAAACAGCAGTTCCTGCACCCAGATTTCCCCTAATTGCAACAGGTAGATCTTTCGTCAGTAATTCAAGAATCAAGCCATAAGACCTAAGCAGAGATTCATTTATTCCCACATTTGATTGGCAGTTCCCAGCTTATGGAGACAGGAAATCACGTGCAGTGCAGAAGCTGGTCCTCGGTCAAGCTCCCTGTGGTGAGCAGTGCAGCGGTGAGACGCTCTGAATCCACCGCAGATACCCATTCAAACCTGGCTGGCACCCAGATGTTCTTCACTGAGCTTTGTTCTGCTACATGTTGGAAACTGCAGCCCCCACTTCTCCCCGTGGCCAGGGTCATCTGCCCTTGAAAAAATTTATTTTTTCAATGGAGGCAAGAGTCAAAGTTATATTGAATTCAAAGTCCCCGTCATGGACACCTGTCTTCCGGAAAGCACCAGCTGAAGCATTGTTTTCCCAGTAATGATGCCAGTGTCCTTTGCTGTCTGCTCCAAAACCATACACATTCACCTAGGAAGTAAGAGAGAACTAGTGTTATGGCCTTGGCCTTCATCTGAAATGTTGAAGAAACTCAACCACAGAATAATGGCTCAAGGCCTACTCAAAGGACAGTACATCCTAAGCTATACTGAGACCATCACCACACTTGAATTCAGACAGAAAAGGCAATTTATATCCAAGAATTCTTGTTTAGCAATATTAAAACCACATCCCTGTGCCCTAAGCATGATGTTTGACCTCATGAGGTCAGTGGCTTAGGTTGGGAATGTCCACTTTAGCTGATTAAGGCTACAAAGAGTGGAAAAATCTTAGTTTTACTCCTCATCGTCCACATAATGTCCCATGTTATCTTCCACTTATATGCTTAATTGTATGACATTTATAGTCACTTCTAAAGCAGATGGACGTGATGTTCTTTGTGTGTGTATACACCTATGGCCTTTCTTCTCCCAAAGGCTCCTTCATCCACAGCTCTGCCTGTCTCCTCTGGTGGTAAAAGCCCAAACATCACAGTTTAAATAATGGTGATATGGCTGGGTTTGAATGGGTCACAGCTCACAATGCAAGTGTTCTAAGCCATCCACACCTGTCCCCATCCAAATACAATCTGGTTTTAAGTATTTCTGGTAATATCAGAGCCTTGCTCATTGCTTGCTTACCAGAAAGCAGACTTCACCAAAACTGCCCATCTGATCTGCCTTAACTATGGTACAGTGTCTGCCATCATCATTAGTATTTCCATCACTCCTCCAAGTAAAAAGGTGTAGGTGACAAAAGCTCTCTTTCATCAGCAGATCTGTAGCCAGCCATGGGATTTTGCCAGGGTAGTGATTTTTATCCCCCATGCTGTCAAGCCCCATGCTTGCAGATTTTTGTAGAGCTGACCTGGCCTTATACTAACTAGCTAAGATTGGAGACCAATCACCGAGGAGCACCTCACATCACTCAAGCTACAGTGACTCAAGTTACCACTGAAGCAGAGGTATTTACCATAAGCTATTGTATAAACCCACAAGCTTGGGCTTGAAAACAGACCATCTGCATTCCCCAAACTGGCTTATATGAGAGCTGATCATTGAAGTTCTTCAGATTTAAGATCTAGATATCTAAATGGAGGTGCCTGAGCATCCATTACAGTCACTGCAGAGTCACTGGAGAGTAAGGAGTGATTCTGCTTCCTTCATGTTTTACCAGGAGGATGGTTTGCTGAATCAGCCTCTTGAATCCCTTCATTAGGTCTCTCTAAGAAAACCTCACTGCAACTGACCAAACATAAGTGCCACCTGAGATGTCCTTGAGTATTCAATACATCCACTCCAGGCAGGCAGATTTCACACAAAGCCAAGAGATTTTTCTGGCCTTCAAGCAGAGGACATGTCCAGGGCAACACCAATCACCCTGGGTGCCTTTACAGTGAGAAAAAAAATATAACTGGGACTTTCACTAACAAGATGGACACAGACATGATCCATATTTAGATGTCTTTTGATCTCAAGTAGAATCCAACTGTTTTTAATCCATATATCCAAATACAGTCAGGCTTTACCTCATCGCATACATGAAGCGCAAACATCAAAGACAGAAGGCCTGTGGATGGGTATCTCCCATGATTCTGGAGCCAGTTTTCATAGACATATTTCATAAAAGCTGGATTATAAACCAGGATCTAGGCAAAATTGGAGAGAAAGACCTATTAGTAAAATAACCTTGGAAGAAACCTACAGTAGCATGTCATCCCTAAAGGACAGTGGGGTAGGGGAGAGGAGAGAAAGCGATAATAGTTATTCCCCAAGGGCAGGCAAAGTCCCGTAGTTAAATGTATTCAAGAATATTCCCCATTACACATTAATATTCCTTCTGTGGTGTTGATATCCCACTTGCTTACATTAATGTAAATCCTGGGTGATTCCTACTAAAACCTATGGATATGAAATGGCACAAGTGAGAAGAGAACTAGGCATTCAACTCTCTCCACAGTGTCCTGCTGTAATGCAGGTGAGCTCTGGATAATGGTGGCCTGAGGAAGGCAAGCACAAGATGCCATGTCAGATTTCACAGAATGATAGAACTATTTAGGTCAGAAAGGACACTTAAGATCACAGAACTGAATATTAATTTGGATGGGAACATAGGAGCAAAGGCATCTTCTGTACAATATGCCAACCACATCTTGGTATCTCTGTAGGTCTACAGATCTAAGGAAACCAGGGTTTCATGTGCAAACTGTCAGGAAGCCTAACAAGTTGTCAGCTGCATTTCTCTTGCTTCCCAACTATGCTTTTTCTTTTCTTTTCTTTTCTTTTCTTTTCTTTTTCTTCCTTTTCTTTTAAAAAAGGACATAAATTGCCCTTGGTTATCTCCTGGGGGAATTACGTGGCCACCTCAAAGGAGACAGAGCACTTAAAGTCAGACCTCAGTGTACAGTAAATCCAAGGACTACTGCAAGCCCTTGGTTTCAACCCCCTTCCCTGAAGCAGCCAGAGAGGCTTTTCCCTCCATGCTGCGATTGTAATTAGACTGACAATGTTTCCGTGCTATCTGGTTAGCTGCAGGGCTTTTCCTTTTACAAAGTCAGAGGTTAATTGCTGATACTGTATCTGTGTGTAATCACTTCTCAAGGGGTGTTTTGCATTGAATGGTGGGGGAAGAAATGCAAACTTCTCATGTCCCTTGCTCAGGGAGCTGAGGCCTATTACCAGCCATACCCTGGGCAGGAGCTACTCAATTGTGATGTGAGTTTAACAACCTGCCATAGTATATCTCACTATGGTTTTACAGAGGTTGTGTTCTTCACAAAAGGTAGGGTGAGCTAATTTATTATTTAATGCCCCCTAGAGGTCCAAGGATTGAAGCACAGGGATATAAACTGATACTGGTTAAAGGTCTCATCCGAAGCCTTTGGCAAAACCTGGTCTTCTGAATGAAGGACATGTGCTTTAAGATTTTAATCTTAATGCTCTGGGGCTAATGTCATACTTTACCAGCCCTTGAGACATTAGGAGTCTGAGCTCTTTGAAAAGCAACCTCTCCAAAGGCTGAGAGAATGATTATTTTGCTGAAAGGTCTATGGAAGACGAAATGCTTTTCATCTCCCAACACAGCCTGCCCTGGTTATATCCTCAAACCATGAAACTACAACAACAGAAGTCTTTGCATGGTGGCTCAAGGTCCAACATGGGAATGACCATCCCGCCTCATGGGAAACCCTACCTCCAGCAGCAGGTCATGTCTATTAAACCACAGCATACTGGGGCAATGAGTTCTGACTGCTGCAGGTTGGGAACCAGGTTTGTCAATCTTTCTTTGACCTTCTCATACAATTGAGGTCCCCCAATTGATTGAATTCTACACATCCACACTATGAAATAAAATGGGCCAGAGGTGTTTTGTTATCCTTGGAGGAAGTGTCAAGGCACACATCATGTCCATGTTGCTCAATTTGGTCCCTGTGCAAAACAGGGAATATTCCCTGGTTTGTGCTATCTTCCAAACCTTGCTTGAACATTGTCTGGGAAAGTATTGATACACCTTTGACAAAATCAGTATGGACTTGGCCTGAACCCCATCTCCAAGCTTGTTTAGTTTGGTACAGGTAGTTTTTACAGCTGGGGGCTAAGAGCCTTGCTGAAGAGCCACTGATACCATCACGAAGTCTTCACTGAGTTGAAAACACACAAGCTTTATTTTGCAGAGTTCACTTAGCTCCTTGTTACAAGGAACTGACCTGGGCGTAAGAAACAACCTTGGTGTTCAGTCAAATAATTTAAAACTCCAGTGTCTCTTTACAGCTCAGTGTCACTACATTACAGGTGGGAGCAGAGCAACTGCTGTGAAGGGTGAGCACCACTAGCCAGTGGTGCACTTTAAATCTCCCTAATAAGTACCAGAGGAAGCAATGAAACCTTCAAAACAGCAGTAATACAATGGTATTGTCACAAGAGCAGGTTCTGTCCAACATCACTTATTTAGTGGTTGATCTATGGCTTGAATGGCACACAGGAGCTAAACCTTTAGCTCAGAAGAGCCTTATAAAATGTGTGTTTTGGTTGCAGTTTTTATGAATGTCAAGGGGTTCTTTGGATTCTTGCTGTCTCCCAAAGAGGCAAAAGGCCTACAAATGAATTAGCAGAACAAAATCACAAGCAAAAATAGCTCACCTTTTCTCTTTTGACTTTGATTTTCCGTGGAACTGGAACATACGTGCTGTTAAAAGAAAATAAAACAAACCACCAAGATTAATAAAAGCCCGACACAATATTTTCATGTCTTTCCAATGAAATAAAGAATATTCTTCATGCACAGTAATAAATACACATTATTTAAAAGTAATAAATTCAGTAAGTTGTTGGAAAATAAGGCTGCAACTAAGTAACACAGCATGAAAATAACTGAGCTGTCAATGAAGCGTTTATAGAAAGCCACTTCATTTTAAAATTTTCAAGTTAATTATTAACAGTAGGACACGAGATTTAGTTGACAGTATACTTCAGAGTCAGTATTATATAGAGCCCATGACTGCTTATTCTTGGATCATGATTGCTACAGTCTTTGCACTTTGATGATGGGAAGGGCTTTCCAGTTAATTTCATGTCAGAAAAACATCTTCCCACCAGGGGGAGACTTTTCACCTCCTAATACTTGTATCTACTGCATAATTTTCAGAGTAGGTGGTAGCAGTCACTAATTTCTGTGGTTATGTGTAAGTGGGGCACAGCCCCTCATCAGCAAGCTACTCCCTCATCCCCAGGGTATGCCTGACCTTGATTAGCAAAGTCAGTAGAAGTAGGCTTGGTGACCATGTCCTTGTTGTGGTTATGAAGACAAAAAGGTTTTTTTGCTGTCAAAATTTGACAGTAAAATACCAAAGAGAATGGTATGCAGTATTTAAGACAGTATTTGCAGACAGTTCTGATCCAACCAGGAGACTACTACAGCTCTTGTCAGATGACATCAGTCATTTTAATCATGGGCTTTTTCATTTCTTTCAGAAACAACACCAAGTCCTGCTGTCAGTTGGCTGCAGAATTTCATACAAACACACAGAAATTATTGGCAGGCTGATTATGACCAAATGGAGACCTCTGACAATATTACCATGTAGATCCTGTGCTGCATAGGAGCCAGGGAAGTGATCCAGTAAGTACAACACAGGAATGGGAAAAAGAATGAAGCCTGTGATGAAACTGGCTACAAGAGGGATACATATAATTTGGAAAATATCTTCTATGAGACATTTTGTAGGACTCCAGTGAAGTCTACCATCATTATTTGCAACCTTGTAGAGGACGTTTACTATACCCTTGACCCAAGTGGAGGATGTCAAACACTTTAAGGAGTCTAAAAATTGCTCTTCACCAAGCCAAAAGATACATTGAGCCCTTTTAAACTATGGAGATTTCTATAAGACCTGAAGAAGTCAAATTAAGGCAACTAGGCTAAATATATGATTGATGAGGACCAGAAGGGTTTCTGTCCCAGAAGGCTTTTCTTGGTCTTTTCTGGGATAATGCTCAGTCTTAGAGACCTTTGAAATCCAACAGTCAAATGGAACATGTCTGAGAAAAGCATTCAGCTATCAACTCAGTCTAATATTGAGACCATCTGCAGTTTGGCTTTCCTTTTGAACCATAAAAAATACTCAAATTATAATACTACTGGGGGCAGAATGTGATGAATTCACAGGTTTTGGGTCTTAAAAAATTATTACTTAATCTGAATCCAATACAGAAAATGAAACATTATGTGAAAGTCTAACCAACACAAGATACTTAGTTTTTTTAACAATGAGTGCACCTAGGTTTTTGTTAACCTAACCTCAGTTGATAATACCCAGGCTGTGCACAAGACGTGATGGCCATGCAGGCCAGGGTAAGGAGATACTTCTTTTCTAAAATACTCGACTGGCTTTCATTTTATTTCTTACCTTCTCTCCTTTACAAATGTACAGTCAGTGATTTTGTTATATACTGTATCTGACAGTGTGTGTTTAATGTGTGCTTGTAGGTTTATTCTGCTAGCCTAAAATTATGTTATATATATTTCTATTATTTCTGTTTTCTGGGTTTATTATTCCATCATGCACCACCTTATTAAGTATGCAATTTCCCTGC
>JANHGL010007844.1:168425-193998 GCA_024611195.1 Ceyx melanurus | reverse complement strand
TCTCAAGCTTGGCTGTGAGGATCCCATGGGATACAGTATCAAAAGCCTTGCTGAAGTCAAGGTATATCACATCCACTTTGTTATCATCTTATCAGCATCAGTGTGCCCCAAGCACAAAAGCACTGAAGTGTTAATCTGCCAAGCATCCTGAATCTGGCTTGATACATATGTGCGCATGTGGCCGTGTGTATGTATGCCTGAGCATGTGCACATTTGTGTGTAATCTAGCTGAAAAGAGGATCTAATTAGAGCTAACCAAATACTGGAAGCAATTTTCCTTTGAATAAATTATTCAATGCATTTTTTCTTTCTTCATCTCATAAATTATTCAGGGAATACTATTTGAATGGTGCTAGAGCTGGTAGGCTACTGCAGAAATGATTAGTCAAATAGTATATTCAGTAAAGAAAATCAACATTTGCTAAATAATGTATTTGGCAAATAATATTCATCCAGCCTTAGTTCTAATTGATCCAACAAGAAATGCAGACAGCACGTGGTACTCATGGATGGCTTGGCAAGTGCTCAAGGAGCTGAACCTTTCTGTTCTTCCTCCTTCTCCCCCGATACTTATAAATGTACAGAGCTTCCTGTTGGCATTGACATGCTACCCAGTTGGGCACACACCTCACGTGCCTAGGTTGCTGGTACACCCCTCAGGTGTATGCACATTCCGTTCCAAGCCACAGGCAAGTGTGAGTGTCCCACAGCTAGAGGCAAATATCCAGATCTCAGCTTGCTGTGGTGGGCTACTGAAACCAGCCTGTTGGCTTGCAAGCTCGCAGGCTCCTTGCTTACTTTCTTGTGTGTGGTTAGTGTGAAGTGTGTGGGCAGAAGCTCTACCAGCAGAGAAAGCTGGCACTTCTGCTACCTTGACCTCAGATTGTGTGGTGGCAAAGCCCATTGTCTCGAACTAGTGGAAGAGGAAGAAAAAAAATCCAAACTACCCTCATATACTAGACTGGAAAGTTGCAGGCATACAAATAATTTATTGGAAAAGGAGGAGTCTCTTATTTGCTGCAGGAGCTGATTTCAGGGACATTAATACTGTTTTTGTGGTAATTTTATGCCAGACATTATGGAGACAAGCTACATCTTTGTTAAATTTCAAGTTTGATTTTTTCATTTCCTTTCCCCATCCTCTCTTCTTCATTTTTATGAAAATAAACCCTAAAGAAGTCCAGACTCCTCCTTTCCACATGACATTTCTTTCTGTGTGCCTTTCATCAGAAAAAGACCTGTTTTTCTTGGATATGTCAAGCTAAGCCTTTGAAAAAATTAGATGTCACTGGCTGTGTAAAACGTCTTCCTTCTTCTTCAAAGCCAAACCTCAATGATATCTTGTTTAGAAACTTCACAACTGCTTTGTTTAACAATATCCAGAGCCATAGAATTAAAATTGGATTATTCTATTCTGTTATATAGTATATAATGCTATTCTAGTATATAGAAAAAATATATATAATCTAAAAGATCAATTCAGAGAGACAGACACTTTGCATAGTTGCTTATTTCTGAAACAGGTCCATGGGCTGGGACTCTTTGTAGGCTCAGGTACTCCTTATTCTGGCTTCCTATGTGAGGATCTGTTCCATTCTTTCTAGCCATTGCACCCACATTTGCATTTTGTATACACTTTATATATACACGACAGTTCACTAGTGTTTGAAATGCTTTTGATTTTATTTATAGGGAAAGTAAAGAGTGGGAATTTTCAAGGTGAGGCCTTTTCTGTGTTCACTGTTGTAGACAAAGGGACACGAACAGCAGGCGGATGCTTAAGTAGTGAAATCAACTGAATAAAAACTGCACACTGATCTATCTGTTGGTAAAGAGGATTTATAGGATTTTTCTATCTCTGTCTGCAGGCAAAGTGTGGTCCCTTTGTAGGAACCCAGCATGGCTTAAGGCTCTTCAGCAGTGTGAGCCAGGGTGGATTTTGCTGTCCCTGATGGCAAGGGCTGCAGGCCACTGGTGTCATCATTGCTATTCAATCATAAATCAAAATGCTTTTGGTCTGAAGTCACTGCAGTTGCTCATGACGAAAGCAAGCAGAAAGGTGGGTTTGCAGCTAAAATTAGGTTGTAATCAATTTTATGTAGCATTAATCACTGTTGTTAATAAGCCCCTCCAGCCATGTTTAAATCATGCTGTAAGACCCAAACCAGAGCAACAAAAGACTCCATGAAATCAGTCTGAATTATCCCCCCCATAGTGACTAATTATATTAATTAATTCAAAGCCTGATTAAACAAATTTATGCTGAAACAGGATAATCTCCACGAGTCTTCAGAAATGCTGCTTTTACAATAAGGAATGAATCATTTACTGCTCTGGAAATGTAGGTCTTGTACATGCACTCTGGTTTTGTTGTTTGTTTTTTTTTTTAAATTTAATCTAAAATTTGCCTCCTCCATTTCTGATTTCATAACAAAGCCTGTGGCCTCAGAGCTTGCCCATCACATGTTGTGGTAATGGGCGGTTTATTCCTGAATTAGCACATAGCTGCCTTGACCTTTTCTCCCCAGGAGTGACCGAAATCGCTGAAAAGAGGGAGCACCAGAGATGACTCCGAGCAGACACCTCAATCCTGAAATTCTCCGCAGTTTCGGAAACTTGTCTAAGGCATCTTGGCCATTGAGGCTTGGTCATCCAAGCTAAAAATAAACAACCTCATCTACCAGGGATCTAGAGAACCATTTTTAACTCACTCCAGTGGAAATTAAGAGACTTGTTGTTTGGCTGTTGCCAAGGAGGCGTCTGCACTGCTCTCCCACCCCTAGCACAGCTCTACATTGCTTCTCCTCAAAATTTAGAAAGGCCCCACCAACACAGCCCCACAAGAAGCTGAGGGGCCAGCCACCCCTCAGCTGGGGCTGATTTCTGCAGCTGAAAGCAGAGGGAACAGGAGAGCCTGACTGCTCTGAGGCCTGACCCACACTGCCACTGCCAGTTACTGGCCACAAGAGCAAAACTCATGCAGCTGTAGCAAAAGGAGCGAGCAGCTCCCTCCCCAGCCCCATAGGGCCCTGACAGCTCTAAGAGGAAAAGACCCCTCATGTAAGCATCACCTCATTGTATGCATGTGCCATTAAAAGCCTTATACTGGCAAGTGAGTAGGTTTTGTCCTCTTTGAGGAAGGTGGCAAGTTTGTTTCAGGCCGTGGGTAATTGGGCATTAGCTGGAGGTATGACCAAGAGTGACAGATCTACATTTTAGGCTACAATTAAATATTTTGGAAAGTTGAGGTTCAGCCAAGAAAAGTGAAAATACTGAGCTGCAGTGTGTAAAAATTATTCAACATTAAACTATTATAAAATAGGAACAAAAATTGTAACAAAATAACAAAAATAATTGCATATTAGCAGTTACTGATGTGATTTCTATATTCTTTAGTCCTCTAAGCAGAGTAAGTATTATTTGCAGTCCTGACTGCATGTGTGTGAACATGCTCACATTTTAAAACCCAAAAGATGCTAATAACCTCCAATGCTGGATCAGAGGCATGGTGAAAGCAATATGTAGAAGTATTTGCTTTTCTCTGGTGTATAACTAGTGGAAAAAAGAGAGAGATTGCAAGAAATAGTAATCAAGAGGCATGAAAAGTAGGAAACTGCCAAGGGAAACACAAGACACCAGGAAAAAAAGATCAAATTTATACCAAAATAGTTTGCTCTTAGAGAAAGACAAAAACTTCTGGGTTATTGGATATGTAATTAGGTGGAGATAGGTAGGATAAATATTTCTGCTTTGCAGTTGGAAACAACTAATTTATATCCTCTTTTTAAATAAGGAGAGTGACTGTTGAATAACCTTTAAGAGGAAGAAAAATATTTCTACCTGCACCTCCAGAGAAGTTACGGTCCAGGGCTATGAAGTACCTGGCTGTGAGGATTGCAAGCCCACCAGTACTAATGCCGAGCAGTTCCTGGATACTGGAAGGATCCCATAAAACTGTACAACAGCTAATTTTGTGCCAGTAGTTCCAAAAGGGAGAGCAGATGAGTTGGGTTTCTCCATGCCTATTAGCCTGACATCAATCTGGAACAAATAATGAAAAGCTGGTATGTGATTCAGCTGATAAGAACACATGAAGGAGGGGAGTGTAATTCATACCTCTCAACACATAGGAAACACAAACAGAAAAGCATATACTTTTAGTGTCCATGCTTAAAAATTCCTGTTGTAGAAACTGAAGTGTGGAGAAAGAAGTTACAAAATTATTCACAGGCTGGAGGACATGCCTTGCATGGAAAGACTGAGAGGTGAGCTTGTCAAAATGGAGATGGAATGGCACCTGAATTAAAATTTATAAGTAACTTCACAGGTATAAAATAGTAGACCCTAAAGGGTTACTTATACTGGCAAAGCAAGACAAAATGAGAAACAATAGCTGTGAATCAAAGCCAAATCAATGCACCTGACAGAAGCCTCACATTTTTAACTGAGAAGATGATTAAAGAATGTGATGGATTCTCCATGTTTTGATGGCTCCAGATCAAGACTGAACTGCCTTTTGAATACACAAGCTCTTGGGTTCAGTGGAGGGAAAAGTGGTTAAAATTAAATGATCTCTAATATCTATACAAAGTGTCAGACCAATCAGTCTGGATGACAGTCCCTTCTGACAAACTATAGGAACTGCAAACATGAAATACAAAATTGGTCCTGTCTTGTTTTTATAGATGAGTACCTTCATATTTTTCTTTTTTTTTCTTTTTCCCCATGAAAGTAAAGATTGCAGGGGTGTACATTGTTCTCAGATGGATGGATCACCCATTGTGGGCATGAAGGTGTGTGCCAAGGTACCTCACTCATGGTGTGACCCATCACACATGACACTCATCCACCTCTGCAGGCACAGGAGGGCTGAAGCCACATAGTTTTGCAATGTTTGTATGCACAAAGAAGCCTCTTGCCTAAGATTCCTTCAGGGAGCAATTAATTGGCAAAATATTGAATCTGTCCCATAATCACTGTGGGTCTCCTGGGAAGGAAGGGCAGCTAGGGATAGGTTTCAGTTTGATTAAGCTGTCATAACAGGGCCCTTTGCCCCAAGTAAATCCTTATCCATTGCAACCTCTTATCTGCTTAAGAAATGTTTAAAGACACCCTAGAAGTTGCACTGCAGTATAAAAATCTGTCAAGCCAAAAGCATCTCAGAGACCTTGATGCTACTGAGATCCATTGGCAGTATAAAAATGGAAGCAGAAGGAAGAACTACCCCTGTACAAGGCAGAGGGAGAGCAGAGTATGCAGAGGACAGCACAGCCCCATCAAGCCAGATTCTATCTTGGGCATTTTGTGGTCTGAAAGGCCATGTTGATTTGAATGGGGCTATAGAAGGCAAAGCATGTAAACTGGATATCACAGTCACTCAGGTGTACAGATAAAGTAATGCTCAGTATACTGTTGTTTCAATAGTGTTGTTACTGTTTGCCTGATTCCACCAAACAGACTAAAAAGAAATGATTTAACATCCTTCTCAGACATTCTACACTGCCAAAAAAACCCTGTTTCACGGAAAACTCATACAGTGTCTGTTGCACAGCTCAGTGAAATACTTTGCATGGTAAAAAGTGCCTGAGAAGGAAGATTATGTGAAATGAGTTTTTGAGCAGAGGTGACTAATCCCTTCAATTGCTGGTTGATAGGAGACGTTAACTGCAAAAAGGTTTGGTTTGATGTATGTAAAGCAAATGCTCTGTCTTTTACATTTTCTACAGCACTTGAAGTACATTTTTTTTCTGTTGTAATCCTGTGCTCTGTTTTCTGTTCATGTGTGAGACACTGTCTTCAGTCTAAATTCTTTGCCTTTCTGAATCTCTTTAATCTTACTTTACAAATCACAGGCAGGGCTTCCTTTGGGTACCGGGTAACACATATTATTTATTACTATTCTACTGTTCTAGGTACTTTACAAATATATGTTGAACGAGTAGGAATATTCTTATGACATTTTCTCAGTCATAACTCCAGCTACAATGCTAGAGGCAGGAAAGAAACAGATTTTTTGGAGAGAAATAACCTTCTCACAGGCTGTTTTTCTTATTCCCTACAGCTCCACTCTGTTTTGCACTTCTTGCAGCTTTTTACATATGACTGAAGAGAAAGTGAAATAAGTATAAAACACCACCCACTTTACACAAATGGAAATGACTGCATAATGGAGAAGGTAGAGAAGGAATAAGGAATAATGTACAATTAACCTAAAGAGCTGCACACCAAGATGTGCAGATATGGATGTGCTAGTGAAGGCTTCTGGAGGAATAGATACTGAGACTGCAGGGCTCAATCTGTGCTTAGGCAGTTATGACAGTCCCATTTCACTTTTGTGGTACTACTTTTTAGGAGTCTTGTAAACTCTCAGCCTGGAAGGGACAACTGTGATTTTATTATTATTTAACCATTACATTATTCTTTTCCCCAGGAATTTTGATTCTGATCATGAAAATTATGCTTGAGGTACACTTTCAGGTTGTGTCATTGCAAGCTCTTCAGTTTTCATCTAAAAATGCAAACTGATCAACCCTGCTGGTAAATTAACCAGTGACCCTTGCTCTTATGTGGAAAGATCCTTTTTTAATTTTTTTTTTAATTGTTATTTCACATTGCTATATTTGCAATTTCCAACATATCAACAATTAGATTCTGCTAGGGTTTTTTTGTTGTTTCATTTAAGAATTATTCCCACTGCAATCTGAGGTGTTACTGTAGCTTAAACCTAGTGTAATTCAGTAGTAAATCATGCTGGTGAAGCAAGAAAGGATGTGTCTATCACACTAATATTGTTTTCCTCTGTCATTCACATTCCACTTTAATATTCCCTTCACATGTTGTTTAGTTATCATCATGTTTTTACAACATTACACTATTAATGCTAGAGGGAAGAATAAGATAGTGCTCTCCTTTTATAACTTGCTTAATTCCTCATTGAAGAGCGTGACATAATTGGGAATGACTGCAGATCTGTTGTTATAATTAGAATTTGGTCTTTAGCCCTAGGCTTTTCCCCTTTAGGGGGGTTGATTGGAGGCCTGGGAGGCCTCACATCTCAGCATGCTATTTCCTGAAGCCTCTTTCATCCCTGCTGCTAACTGTATACTGAGTGACTTGGAAGGTAAAGAATGATGCTGTACAGGCTCTTCAGAAGCAGAGCAAGTAAGTGATTTGTGTCAAGGTAGAGACAGACCAAACTGAGCTTTCCACAGGCAGCAGAGCAGCCAAGATTTTCTGTCACAAAGTGGCACCAGCATCTTCTGCTGAACATTGCGGCAAATCTCTGGCTTGGACCTACTGGACAACTGTGTTCCCTATGATGGGAACAAGAAAGGGAGGCAAGGAAAACAGAAAATATTATGAAGAAGACACAGGCTTATGGTGTCTGTGGGGAAGAGAGCTTTCTGTGCATGCAAAGGATTTCCCAGGATTTTTCTAAGGATGGTCAGAACTGTGGCCATGTGGACCAAAGTGCTGCCAGAATTATCAGCAGGACATCAGGGTCAGCTGCACTTGGACTGCAGGAGAGAAGCAGGGGGAGTAGGCTACAGCATAACCATGCTACCTTGTCCCAGGCACTTAGCACAAGCATTGCTGTAAAACCAACCCATTTAGCTCCCTCTTATAGGAACAGGCCTTTCTGCACTACAACTGCACTGTAGAAATCATCTTTTTATAGAGTCTTGTTTTGGGCTGGGAGACACTGAGGCAAATTCTCAGCTGCTGTACATTAGCATCGCTGCATGGTCTTCTGTTACGCCAGCTGGGGCTAGGCCCTTATCTGAATTTATTTACGGGAATGGGCATGAGCTTTGAGAGAAGTCACACTGCTGGAGTAGGCAGCAGTTACAAAAGATGTGGCTGGAAATGTGTTATGGTCTCCCTTCACTGCTGAAGTACCCACAGGTGGTGCAGGTATCTCTCAGTCACTTCTGAATTGCAACTCTAAACGTGTCATCAGAAACACACAGCTGCAAACACCAGCTGCCCCAGGGATTGCAGTGTGTCCAAATGCTAATATATATGTGTACAAGGTCCCTGCAGTGTGATATGCATGCCTGTGTGCACGTGCATCCTGTTTCATAAACTCACTCAACCTGGATCTGCAAAGCTTCTCCGCTTCACAGAAATACAGTTCCACAGAAATATAGTTCCACTGAAATTAGTGAGCAGAAGCATTTACAACGGGTCTTATAGGATGTTTTGATTCGAACAAGAACAAGAACTACTTCAGCCTCTTCAAAATATTTTCTGGCTGAATACATCGCCCTTTCTTTGCTCATCTCCTTTTCCTCTTCCACAAACACATGCATAACTTTTTAGCCACTTTGCTGTAAAAATCACACCACCCCTCCCTGGGAAGTCTAGACTCTGTGGAGTTGGAATGTGCCTTATTGATCTGTCAAGCCATTATATCTGGCCATTAGATTCACACATACTCTTCTGAGATTAGCTAAATTGCTCTGCAAACTGTTAATAGGCAATTTCACAGACCCAGCTATCCAAAGATAACAATAAAAGTTCAGAAAACAGAGTTTAGGTAACTGATCTTTGACTGCTGAGGGCTTGTAAAGGTTTCAAAATAGACTGTGAGTAAAGGCAATTGGTGAGGAGCAGAAGCAACCCAGATCTCTCAGGATATAGCCCTTACAACTATTCTGTTGATTATGTGTCACTCACTGCAATAACCTGCCCTTATTTGCTTGACCTTTGTTCTTTGGCCAAAGGCAGGGGGTAAGTCCAGCAGGAACTGTCCTGTACCTCCATGTGAAATTGCTGGATAAAGATGCACAAGGAGCTGCAGGGCTGAGCAAAATAACTTCACTTCCTGTGGTGAAGCCTGGATGCTGAATTTCAGGGAATGACTGACATTTCCAGAAGCTCTCTGGGATCTCTGGGGATCCCTGGAAGCAAAAGTGTGCCGAGCCATATGCTTCTTCAGGAAGCACCCCAGGTCACGGTCTGTTAAAGAAAGAAGCATTGTCCATTGTGATTACCTATGTTCTCAGCATCTATCTGGGAACTAGTAGGAGTGAAAATGTCAAACCCAAGTGCTGATGGGGAAACAGATGCCCGTCTCCATTTAAATATAAGTTCACGGTCCCTTTTGGGAGAGCAATACGTGAATCTCTGAGCACATACATCCAGAGATGGACCCTGAACTAGGATTTTGCTCTTTGCAGAGAGCTCTGAACAGGACTACCTGAAGACATCAAGGAGCAGCAGATCACCCAAAGTTAGGCATCCCTTGAACACTGCCAGGCCAGGCTGACTGGGGGGCCATGGTGGTCAGCAAGCTGTGCCTGTGCTACAGCGTGATGGTGTGCCCACAGTCACGTGGATGCAGAGTTCACTTATCAACTACCTGGAAGTCACAGCAGTGTGGAGCTCAATGACAGCCAAGCACCAGAGAGTTTCTTCATGGGTTTTGCAGCTGGCTTGGAGCCACACTGCCAGGAATGGAAGTGTCTGAACTACTTAATTTCACTCCAGCTAAGAATGCATCTATGCATCTACGCAGTGATGCATTTCAGACATACTCCATTGCATGCCTGGGTGTTGCAGTGCCCATGCTGCTAATTTCTCCTCTGGGTTCAGACTTGCAGAAAACACCCTTTCTTATTTCACAGATTCACAGATTCAAAGAATTTGTCCAGTCTAAACTGAAGTCCAGGGTCACAGAGCTCCATCTTCTCTTTTACTCTCCAGGGAAGTCTGTTTGACTATAACTGTCATTATCTTTGGAGAGCTGCCAAAACATATTTCTTGGCAAGTCTTGGATCTTCCCACCAAAAGGTCATTATAGTTTTGTAAGAAAAAAGAGTGATGCAAAACTCCCCAATTCCTTCACAAATAAACAGGCCTCCCTCAGAAATGTACTCATCCTAAGGCCAGAAAGGAAGAAGAAAGACAATGGCATGCAAGATTTTTTTTTTCCTCAACTTATAGGACAGTTTGGATCCTAGGTCTCCTTTCCTTCTTCTTCTCTTCTTCTCTTTCCTTCCTTCTTCTCCATCAGAAGAGTAACCAAGGCTAAGGAGAAGGTTGTCTTAGTAGCAGAACAGCCTCAGCATTGTCCTGTTTTGTGTATCTTGTTCACGTTCCTGGGGTCAAGCTGACCTCTGCAATTGCCCTGTTAGGTCAAATGGGGAGGTACCACTGGATGTTGCATTTTTCCCCATTCCCTTTGTAATGTGAGGCCTGGCCAATTTCCAGAGTTCATCTGGGAGTTTAACAGTGGGGACTAAGGACAATGGGGGTGCCTTTGATTGCTACCACTCTCTGCCTGTGGCTTTTGTTCTTTCCTGTTGGTCTCAAGCATGTTACAGAGCCCCAGGGAGCATTTTGTGGCCACAGGATGGGGGTGGATGCTCTGGAGACCTGTCTGAACTAATCATCTGCCTGTTGTTGTGGTAGACTGAGCTTGTCCTGAGATCCTTCTAATTCCAACTTTGCTGTCTAGCATGTCTCCTGGTCTAATGCAGACCACAGTATTTCACCCAGTAATTTCCACCAGAAGGAACCAGTCTGCTTTAGCAATGATCATACAGAGCCTCAGCATAAGAAGTCAGTGCAAGTGAGTGCTTCCTTGCAATAACTAGCTTTGCTCCTTCCCTTATTCAGTAAGGGGAATGGGAACTGTAAGGTGATGGAGATCAGCCTCTCTTCCACTACCTAGAGGGCAATGCTCTGCTGAGCAAGGGAAAGAGCTGGTGAGTGCCAAGGGGCACTTCAGTACAGCTGACCTAAAATATTTTATGTGGGATCTCAGGTTATTTACACCATCATTGCATGCATGTCTTCTGGTAACTTGGTAGACCAGGTAGGTCCAGTTTTCACACCTGATGGGAACTCTGTAGAATCACTGACTTCTGCATGGGGCACAGAAGCCTGTGGTAGGTGGTGTAAATTTTGCTCCCGTCAGTTCATCTTTATTTCCTCCAGCCTCTTTATATCTAATCTTCCCCAGGAACTGAGCATTTAGAAACAGGGGCAGGTGAATCCCTGCCAAGCAGAGATCAAGCAAGTGCTATTTAATACCTTGTTATACCCACCCTAGCCTTTCTTCCTCTGCCCTTCAGTTCCTGCTCCTGTGGACTTGCAGAGGCTATGCAGGCTGCCTGTCCCACACAGCTCATCCTCACATCCCTCTCGTATGTATTGGCAGGATCTGACATCAGCCCTCTGGGGTCTTTCCCCTGTGGGCAACAGAGGGGTAGAGGAGCAGCACATGTTGGTGTTTGGACAGGATCTGGCAACAACAAAATGCAAGCATTAGGGCTGCAGCTCTGGTCTTAACTCTCCCTAGCAGGTGTTGCTGCACTGGCTGGAACCCGCTATTTTTAGAGCTGCTTTTTTATTTCCTGTGTTACTTGAGTTCCAGCCTAGCCCTGCCACTGAGAGGTAAGACCACATGCTGGGGCTGCTGCTGCATATTAGGAATCTTCCTCAGAGCAGCCATGAACCAAATCTTCAGCTTCCATCTATCACTGACTTAATTACAACAGCTGACAATCTTGCCCAGCAGCCTAGATATGAACCTATGATATGGGGCTGGGAGTTGAGGGATGCCCATTTTGTTAGAAAGACTCCTAAATGCCCAGGCACCCAGGGCAAGGTGAAGGTGGCAGAGGATACACTTGTCCTCAGCTTCTTGTTGGATGAGGCTTGACTGAACCCAAGGATCAAAACCAGCTGAGTGATGGTAGTATGAAGTATCTGAGTGTGCATGAAAGGACAGGAAGGACAGGAAGCTTTTCTCACTGTTGTGTGAACAGAGCATGGGTAAGGACAGGGAAAGAGAACAGAAGAGAAAGGCTGAGTACTTTTTTTTTTTTTTCAAATGCATCCCCTCAGACCTCAGGTGTCTTTGTGTGATTCCAGATGTCTTCAGTGAGATTGCTAGGTGTTTTTGTGAGAAAAAAATGCATCATTAGGCATCTGAAATAGCCTAAAGGCTAGTAGAAGCTTACCATTATCTAGATAAACAATAAAAAGCCCAGGTGGTTGTAGAGGTAAGTACTTATACAGATTTAAGGATCTGGCCTTATTCTGCAGAAGCAAGTTCTGTTCCCATTTATCCCAAAAGTATTTAGAAGTCAGTGTACCTGCTTTTGTAAGAACAGATTATTTCCATATTTGCCTTCTCAGGGAAGGTGCTGGAGCTATGGTGACCAGTTCTCTTTTTCATTGTGGTGGTCCCCCTCCTCTCCATTGGAGTTGGGGCTATCAATGCTACTCACACAGGCAGAGAACTGAGGACACATTGGCTTATCTACACAACTGTGGTCAGGCAAGATTTGTGGAAAGCAATGGATCTTGGCACCTGTTAGATAATCTAGTGAAAAGTGTGAGAAGACACTTTGAAGATGAGAGCCTGGCCCCCTGCCAGAACCTCATTGCTCTTACAGGAATGTGGATGCTCCATGGACCCTACACCTTCACACCTGAACCAGTAGAAAGGACAGCTAGCCATGTGGTCAGATGTACCTGCTTCTTCTAGCTCCACTTAGGCTCTGTCTCCATGTATGTGGTCCCTGATGGTCCTCATTCCCCCTGCAGACATGTGTATTGCCTCTTATAGGACCATTGCCTGTCAAAAACCCTTCAGAAAATGGACATGACAGAAGAGGCTGCCAAAACTGCCTTGAGCTACCAGAGTACAAATGGCATCCTAATGCTGCACTGTAATTCTGCTGATTTTCTTTCTGGAGTGTTTGCACATGCTGGAAAACAGAAAAATGCTCTCTTTGGAGACCTGCCTACAGACATCCCACAAAGTAACCACCAGGAAATGAAGTGGGAGGCAGGATGTTGTGCAATCCACCCTCAATACCAGCCCATGGTGCACCTAGATATAATGTTCAACAAGAACACTATTGTGTGCTTACATGTGATCAACATGATATCCAGGAGAGATGGTAGTGCATAGGTCTGGAATTAATAACTGTGGATCTCCCACCTTGAAAGGCTGCAGAATAGTGCAGGGACCCTGGCAGCTTTGAGGAATCATTGAGTGATGACTATGTTCTAAGTAAAAGGATTAGCTATAATTAAATGCCACTAGATTTATTAATTGGCTCTGTCATATTATCATTTCCCTGCTTTGGGGCAGGATTTTCCAAAGTGCTCAGCTTTGCTCTAACTCTGCTCTCACAGAAAGTAGTTTGGAGTTGTACCAGCAAATTCAAGCAGGGCAAAAGCCTTTTGAGAACTTACCTTCAGTCTAAAACTCTTCAGCTGCTATAATGGAAAAATGCAATGGATCTTGGATCCTAATGCAACTCATGGGATATTTGCAGCTGTACAGGCTGAATCTGCTCTCCCAACATGAAACAAAATCGCTTTGGGGCACAGCTAGGCAGGAAAGGCCTAGGAAAGAGCAGAGGTGTATGGAAGGATGGAAGTTTCTGTAGCTGTGGTGCTCCCCAGGGAGACAGTGCTTCAGGAAGTGGGCATGGGATGGACAGTCCAGCCTTTAAGTTGTGCTGTATGGAAAGTGTACCAGGGTGTGTATGACACTAAAGATATTTTCATGTCTGCATCCTGTCCCTCTTCCAGTTTGCTTAATCCTGTCCTGCCTTTTTGAAATGTCACCTGCCATCTCAGTCAATGCAGTCCTTCCTCACTTCCTATCCCACATTATTCCAGAGCTTTGATATGCCCTGGTAAAGTGACACTGCAGTAAGTCCAAAAGATGCAGAGGACCTTTCTTCCCTATCATTTCTTCCATGAGCAAAAGGTCAAAGCTATCACTTCTGTGTCTGGGTAGGAGGGACACTTGTGAATTATCTTGCAGGCGCATATAGTACAGGGTGTCCTATAGATCCGCTATTGTCTCTGGAGGGCAGCAGTGAAATCCAGCCCAGAAAGTCAAGGCCTGATGCAGAATTTCCAATTCTGTTGATATTTAGGACAAAGTAATATTATTTCAGAAAACAGGAGTTGATTTCTATTCCCTCTGTTTGTTATGAAGGCTGACATTAAAAACCAGAAGTGACTGGGAATTGTTCCTGAACTAAGAGTAGTTTTTAAAAATTATAGTTGTATTGCTGTATCTGCTCTGCCTGCCATGTCATGAAACCCCATTGAATCCACTATTTTTTAAAGTTTTGAATCTGGCCCGACAGCCTTTCCACAAAGACTATGGATTAAGCAGAGCTGTCTCCTTTTTCTCCTTTTTTTTTTTTTTTTTTAAGAGTTGTTCACAATATTGGATCTTGATGAAGTTAACAGCTGGGAAATGCAGAATGTGGAAAAGGAAATATTGCTTCAGACAGCACTGTCATTGTAACCCTTGGAATTCAAGACTGCAGGAGGCTCTTGCAGCGAGTTGTTTTTCGAAGGACAGTAGCGCAACAAATGCGACAGTCGGTAACAAAAGCTCAGAGAGGAAAGCAAGAGCCAGCAGGGGACAGGGAGGAATTGCATTTCCAAGCATGGTGCTTGCCATGGTTGCTTGATCTGGGAGGTTATCTTTCCCTAAAGTACTCAGGAATCCTCTGGGATTGAGAGGCTACACAAAGTTGTGAATTTGTAGTTTTGTATTATGTATCTGCTTAAAACCTGGCAAGTTTGCCAGAGCCAGAAAGAGAACATAGGCCAGTTTCTGATCCTTCTCATCCTGTTTATGTTCCAATCAAGATTCCCATCACACATGCAACTAATCTTACAGGGCTACACCCTTTGACAACGTATGTATATATAATGGAATATATGCTGCTTTTTTTTTTTTCCCTGCTTACCTAGTAAAGCTAGGCTTATGTGATTGCATTTCTTTCCATGCATTTGTCTCTAAAACGTCTCATCTTCCCACAAGAGACTTTGAGCCTATTGTCTGATGCAGCCAAATTTTACATGGGGGTAGAGATCAAAAAGACATTACATTCCTACAAATTTTGTGAGAACCGATGGGTATTTAGAAGACACTGAGTATCCTATGGCATGCTTAAAACCAGTTCCTCTAGTGAACAAAAAGCTGCAGTGTTTATTTCAACATCATCTGTTGGGTTCTGCATTGTGGAATGGATGTGGTCAGATTTTGTCTGGCCAGCGTGCCATGTGGGGTTGTCAGGGTACATGCAAGCAGAGGGGCTTGGGGTCAGATGTGTGAGTTTGGAGGGGGAATGGAAGCATTTTGGAGGTGGGAAAAATTGAAGAGAACTTGATGGAGGGGTTACTGCAGTGAAAAAGTATAACCACAGAGCATTAACCTGTAGGAAAATGTATTATGTCAGTCTGCTGCTCACAGAGCAACTTGCTTTGTTTTCTGGAAAACAAAGCCCACAGAAAAATATTCCCTCCGCAAAGTACTTGGTTTCTTTCCTAACTGTGTTCAGTGCTCTGCTGTGCAGCTTAGCAGCATGAGAGTTGCAAGGTAGCCTGTAACTGTATAAAATGTAGGGTTTTGTAGGAACCAGATAGAAAAAGGTAATTACTCACAGAAGGTGGTCATAATTGCCTTTCCTAACAAGTAAGGGCAGAAACTGTTGCGTCTAGCCCCTATTTAATAGGACAAAGCAAAGAGTAGTTGGTAGAAGAAGAGGTGGAGCCTGCCAGAGGAATTTCCCATAAAGAAGAGGTGTTTGGTATTTGACAGGTAATTGAATGTTTAGAGGAATGGGCTGACATGAAAATACATTTTCTTTTGTGTGGCTCAGGAAGATCAACCTCTAAAAACAGCAGAAGAGGCAGGATGGAGGACTGTCAGGAGCTGACCCAGGGATAAGGTGTAGTCAAAGCTCTCATTTGAATTTTAGGTGCCACTTCCTCCTGAGAGGCTGAGATGGCTCCCAAAGATCTCCAGAAAAGATGTCCAGGGCTCAAGATAGCTGTCTTTTTATACCTTGATTTAAAAATAAAATTAACATTGATTAACTTTTGCATAACATTCCCTCACAGCCTACCTCTGTTATGTCCCATGCAATAGTCTTTGTTTTGAGCAGGTTGTTTTGAGCAGTCCTGCTGAACAATGAGATGTTCTGAGTCCCCTCCTTCACATAGGGTCTTGCAATATGATGTACAGCCACCTTCATTGCTAGTAGAGCACAGAGTGAAAGAAGCATATTTGACAGGCAAAGGAGAGTTTTGCATGCAGAAAGAACATGTTGCTGGCAGAAGTGAACTAACTCTGGCTGCCTGGCGAGTGGTGGAACTGGCCTCCTTGGAACAGTTCAGTTCCCTTTGGACAAGATGGAAAGTTTTGCAATTGAAGGTCCCCATAATGGGATGTTTTTGAATCATGGTTAGCCCCACTTCCCACTCCCCTATTCTCACAGTATCACCTCACCTTATGTTTTGTGGATTAAAGGATATTGCTAAATCCTCTTCCTGGAACTTAGATAAAATGCCCCAAATTTGTCTCTTTGCAGCAGGTCTTTTAAATGTTCCATCTTCTTATACCTCAGGCATTGCAGGGTACTTACATCAAGGGTCCAACAGCCTTAGAGAAAGGTTATGTCTTCCCAACCTGCTTTTGTTTCTAATTTTGCATGGAGTGGGACTGTATTGTCAACCCATTAATTGTCACAAAGTTAATGGCTTTAGATCTACAGACCACAGGCTTAAATTGCTGGAATGGGATTTACTGTAGACTATCACATGAGGATACTGTGACAATCTGGTTGAGGCATAAGAAGAGCAATCCTATTAGCTTGAATTGCCACTAGGGATCAAAGCTCTCTTCCCTGTTACCCCTGTTACACAAGCACCTTGGAAGCAAACTGATAACTGTCCAGGTCTATCAGACCATGAAACTAGATTAGCAAACTGGTGCCTCTGCAGTCAAATGACAGAGCAGCTGAGGGGCTGCTGTACATGTAGGAAGAGAGAGGGAGGTTATGTAAATATGTGGCAAATAACACACTTTATAACTAGGTAAGACTGAAGGTACAGCAGCCCTTCCAGCTGGATACAAACCCTTTAGCAAAGGACACATTCAATGTTAGGGCGAAGAGAACTATCTCAGGGATGAACAGCATCAAAAAAATCTGTCTTCACAGCTACTATACAGTGCTGGGTCACTTTCTGTTAGTGTGCAAGAAGAAAAATGCAACCCCCTTCCTGCCATGTATGTGCCACACATGCTTTGAAACAGCAGGCTTTTTATTAAAATTTGGAAAATAAACTGAGCTGGAGACAGGAGAAAGAATGGTGATTAATGAGATATATAGTTAGTGTTAGTCACATCACTAATATGACTCTGTAGTGGTTTGAATGATTGCTGGGGCTGTGGGAGCAGCCATGGTCTCTGTGCCAACAAATATTCTGGTTTAATCCCATACACCCTGAAGTTCTTTTCAAGCTGATAACTGGCTGGTGGTTTATGTGGCAGAAATGGCGACTTGCATCCCCTTGGAGGGGGGCAGCTCTCCTTCCACTGAATTAACACTGGTTTACAGAAAAACCTAAGACAAAAGTTAGTCCTGTGGCACATTAGAAGTATTGTAAGGAGCCAGAGCATGGCCTCAGAAGAAATGCTGGGGCGTACTGTCCTGCTGGCCCTCCACCTACTGGGATTGGAGTAGGCCATAGTCTCAGCAAGGGGGCAAGGACCAAACAAACTTAACAGGTCACCTAGCTCCACTTTGGTCCTTCTGTTGATCAGTCTAGGGCTCAAACAGTGGCGTAGTTAATGAAGTAATGTAGCTAATGTAGTAATGTAAAGTAATACAGTTGACATTTTTTGCTCACTCTCCGCATTGACAGGTCGTATTTGGATAGCTATGTATAATTAGAGAAGTAATATGAAATTCACTTCTTGGTTAGATGCTCTGAGGTTAAAACCTTGCCCAGGTTGTACTGGTAAGTAGGATATTCCTGGTGAATATGAGCAGAGTGTTCACAAGAGGTCCGTGCTTCATTTTGCAGGACAGAATTTTGCCCTCTGCTCCTTATTATTCCTTCATACAAATTTACCGTAGACCATAGATTTGGATAAAAACTTTAGCTTTTATTACTCTTTAAAATACGCTGCCTTGCATTGAAGTGTATGAATGTACCTTCAACCAAGTGAAAAGTCTTCAATAGGTTTAGTACCTTAAATCAGCTGAGCAGTATGATTGGTCGATCACAGGCTTTTCTCCTTGGCAAGACAACTTGCTCACTTGAAAATTCACTGGAGATGGAATTTCCTTTCCTTCCAGGTCTCGCCCACAGTCCAACCATGCAGCCACAGCATGTGCCCTTAGCAATGGGAACTTTACTACTCATTTTGTTTCTGTCTTTTGATGTTTTTAATTGTGAGTCAAGAATATGAACTCTTTGGAAAACACAGAAATGAGGGAGGTACTAAAAATGATACAGAAAAGTATCAAGATACATAAAAAGCCAAGACAACTATGCGTAAAATTACTAGTCAATACTCTCTGGAGAACAATTGCAACCAATGTAATACTTCTTGATTACATCTTATATGACAAGTCCCTGAGTAGTGTTAGTTTTATTTTCTAGCACAGAAGTTATTAACCTGTTTCTCTTCTTCCTTTTTTTGTTTTGATTTTTTTCTGATCTAATCCTCATTGAAGGATTATTCACAGCTTATTCACAGCTCTAGCAGCAATTCCTACCCACAAGATCTGGGAAATTCACACTGTAATCTCAATATGGAATTGTCATTTATAATTTTGCCTTAAAATGGACCTGAATTGGAATGCTAAATTTAAATGCTGCATTAGTCTGGGTAAATGTGGATTCTGATTTTAATGCTAATCCAAATATGTATTTCTGGTCTTGACAAGAAAAAAACCCAGTAGTAATAAATAGTATCTGAAACAGCAGGAACCATAACATCAATAAAAGCAATAAAACCAATCATATCCATGCATTAGAGCTTCTATGCTCATAATGAATGCATTTATGAGTGCTTTTAAAACTCCGTATGCAGAGGTCTTTCATCTATACTTGCAGCATGTACACTTTTGGTGTGCAACACAGAAACAGCAGGGTTCCAACACAATCTTTAGAGGGGAGAGCAAAAAATAACATCAAATAGTGTCACAGTTGAAACAGAGGAAAACATTCAGGCAACGTATCATTAACCCAGCTGGAATTTGGTCAGGATGTCCAGGTTAACACCTCTTCCAGATAGTGGGCTCTGTAGTAAATTGCTGAATATTGTTTAAAAGTCAAATAATTTACTGAGCTCTTTTCATGTGTGGAATATACAAGAAGGTCAACTGCCTTTTTAACATCTGGTAGCAGAACCCTGGTGATTTACCTATGATGGTGATTGTAGATAGCCAAGTGATGGATGACTTTGCTAGAAAGCTCTTTCTGTTAACTCATACAAGCCCACAAGATGCCTAATAACTCTGCTTTGTAGAAAAATTAAAGCTTTTATCTGCACCTTGTGTAGATTGATAAAGCACCATAGATGTCAGTGGGACACTGCTGATTAATACATGCTTTGGATATATCTCTAAATCAGAAGGCCCTTAATTACTTTTGCTTGAAAAAAAAAAGAAAAATAATAAAAATAATAGAACAATAAGTAACAAAATAGTCATAAAAAACTGCAAGTATTTTTACTAATTATTTACTTATTAGAAGACATTTTACTCTGACTTTCAAACTATCTTTCAAATCAAATCTAGGATTTATGTGTAGCCTGGAGAGAAAGAAGACTGGAAGGCACAATGCCACACTTAGCCTGCTTTGCTGCCTGACACTGGTGGCTGAAGGAAAGCAAAGGAATTACAGAATCAACAAGCAGAGTAGTAGATGGTCATAAGGAAGATCAGAAAACTGATTAGGGGCTAAATTTTCCCTCAACCTAATGAACCATGCACAGAGGAGGCTGCCTGCATCTCCCTATCCCTTTCTGTTCATGTCAGTTTAGGCACAGTCAGACAACACCAATTCCCCTGATCCTATAGGGCTGACCTTCCTATTTTATAGAGGCATCTCTTTGATCAGCATATCTGTATTCTGAGAGAATCTGAGGGCTTTATATTCAGTGAAAAAAGAAAAAAACAACAAACATTAGTTTTCAGTGTTGCTGGCAAGAGGAAGATAATATGGTTAGGGAAAGCAAGGTGAGTAAACTCTGTTTTCTGCCTTATCAGCAAACTGTCAGTCTGCAGTCACAGCGTTACAGCTGCTGGAAACTGAAGAGTCAGGAAGGGCATAGTACTGCTTAATTTATTCCCTCTCCACAGGTTTGTTTGCCTACAAAGGGTTGGCAATTAGAAAATTCATCTTATGGGTTGAAAGTTCAGCTTCAGTTTGATCCCAGACTGTTAACAGGCACAGTGCTCAGCTGGGCTTCTCCCTTGGGGCTGACTCGGAGGCAGTGTGGACAGGATGTCAGGAACACCAGAGGCAATAGTTTCATAGCACAGTCCTGCTCCAGAGTGCTCTTGGTTTCCACAGATCTCCTAATCACGGGGGGATGCTCTACTTCCACTGATCTGCTGTCCTGGCAAATGCAATGCAGAGCACAATCCATGCTGTATGTTGCAACAAGGCTAAGAGTGACTGAATGGGGGTAATGTTTGCAGTCAGGACTTTCCTTTACAAACACTGAATCATGCTGCTGTGAAAGGAGTGATGAATGACTCACTGTTGGCAGCACACACTGCCCTATCAGTAGGCTCTGTCCAGGGGAAGAGGGGGGCTGGTGTTTCATATAATCTCTGTGCTCCCAGCTCCCTGCTTGCAAACGAGTAATGCACACTATGGCTTATTCATTATTTGTGGTTTGCTTATTCATGAGGTTCCGCTCAAAGACACACAGATTGCTGGAAGTCCTGTTATTTGCCAACACAAAGATGTCACTTGGAGGATGTTTAAAAACAGTTTGCTTGACTGTGATGCTTTCAGCTTGGATCAGTCTTTTTTTTTTGAGGGGGGGGGTTATGTTTTTCAGTGTGACTGTTTTGCAGCAATAAAACGTAAAAGTTCATTATTAAGGAGCAGAAGCAACATGCCTAGAAGAGTCAAATAAGTGATATTAAGATATAGACCCTTGGGCCAGAAGTTCAAAGTCATCCTCTGTTGGTGATGAGATAAGGGACACATCCCTTTTTTTGGGTGCAGATGATTATATGATATGACCCAATGCAGGGGCTGGAGTGGACTTGCCTGTTGGTTATGGTCCTGGAAATGGATAAATTGGATAAACTGACTCTGGCTCAAGAAAGGAAGAGGGGAAAAGGTTGTCCTCAGTGAAAGGGCATCAAGCTGCTTGTTCTGTGGGCTGTTTCTAAGCTTCGGAACAGATTAATTTCCCAAAGACTCCTTTCAGGATATGGGGAAAGGATTCACATCCTGGGATACTCAGGGTTGAGAATGGTCTTGCAGGAGATCTCAGTACTTAACCTTAGACAATAAATATCCCTATCAGCACTTCAACCACTTTTTACTGAAATGCTTAGAACAAGGGCTGCAGTACTGTAAAGATTGATCTGCCCTCTCAAGATTATATAATGTATTCACAGATCACCAGTGAGGCATAGGGAAGGTTGTCCTGCCCCTGCCAACCATCTGGGATTACACAGGAGACTGCACTCACCCGTTGCTGCTGGAAGAGCCAAGTACCAGATCCAAAGCTCATTGCAGGACAGCTACTAAGTTAAGCAGACTACAAAACAGGCTGTGAATAAGCACCATGTTCACTCAAAAAGGTGGAGTGAAATTTAAAAGATAGGAGAGAGCAGCTCTTCCCAGCACAGTACAGGAGCAGATAGCCTTGCTTCCCTTGCAGACACAACCAATGCTACTAAGGGTTCCAAGGTCAGGCAAGGCCAACATGCAGGAGTACCTTTATGCAACCACTGAGATTGAAGTGTGCAAGCTCTAGAGATGTGACCGTCCTGTCCCTCCAGTAAATAGATGTGAGTTAGGTCAAGATGGACAAGCCCTGTTTTTCAACAAAGAAGGTAGCTAAATTAATTGAGAAGACAAGCTTCCAAGCTCTGAAGCATTTTTCTTCTGCAATAGTCTCCTCCATGTGAATCTCTGCCATGTGGTGGTATGAGTATGGGCTAAACTACAGTTAAGGCTGAATGAGCAACATGATTTCAAAAGTAATTGGGAAAAGGAGCATGGAAATTGAATGAAGCCCAGAAATATGTTCTGAATCCCCACCCTAATCACACTGTGGGAGGAACTCAACATTGCCGTAAATCAAAATGTAAGTTTTAAACTTTTTTTGTAGTTTTTGCAGACCATTCTCCCAGGGCCTAAGATGGCTGTTGATAGCCAAGAATGCATTACACTGAAGCATCACAGGTCCTGGAAAATCCTATCAAATTTTATGGAAAGCGATAACATTACTGTGAGCTTAATGAACCATCAATTCAAGGTTCTTAGGAGCGTTACACCCACTGCTTAAGTGTGGGGATTGTGCACGCAACCTTTCATAAAAGACAAAACCTTCTGTCCTGTAGTGTTAACCAGGCTAAACTCCCTTTCTCTCCAAAAACCATGCACCAATATTCACTCCTAACATGATATTATAAATATTCTGAGCATCTACAGGAACCTACTGGCCTCAGCCCCATTCTGCTCTGTAAGGCTTTCCTGAAAGGCTTTATGGCTCTACTAATAAGGAAGACCCCAGATTAACCCTCATTCTCAGATTTTTCCTTTAAAAAAACCCCCCACAATCAACTTGGGAAAACAGGTAGCAAAATAATGACTCATTCAAAGCCTCCACCCTGCACAGAGGTCTCTGCCCAAATCTTTGAGTTTCCTCGGGAGCACACAGGCTCTGGGAAGGGGAGATCTGGTGCAGAACTGTTTTGAGAAGAGGTGAGTGTGGGTGTGAATCCAGACAACTCAGGAGGAGAAGTGTGGAGTGGGTGCAGAACCAGACAAAGGCAGATGCCTGAGCAAGCACAGTGTGTGGCCCTGGGAAAATCCCAGAGGGAGGGGACTTTTGGGTGAGGGCTTGACCAAAACAGTGGGAGGAAGGTGGGAAAAGAGAAACTCTCTCCCGTGGCTTGAGTCCTTCTGTGTCACACAGAAGTTTCTCTCTCCTTTGTAAACAAACAATTCTGCTTCCAAAAAACTACCTAAGCATTTCCCTGACTTTTCTTTCTGACTGGATTTCCTACAAAACTGTGAATTTTAGACAGCCCTGTGATTGGAAGAGGAAGAGCAGACAGCCATGCCTAGCAATACACACAAAGACATATGTTTTAAGGATGTGCAGCAGAAATGAATGCAAGAGATGGATGGGAGAGGGGTTAATATTCAGTATGATCCATGATATCTTCTCCCTTCTTGAAGAAATGGTGTCTGATGTGGGTAAATTCAAGTAGGATGTTTCCCAGTTTCAATTCCTGACTTCAAATACAGGCAAATCCTTATGCTGCCTCATTTTCTTGCATCCATGTCCCAAGTTAATGGGCAAGTGTTTGTGTTTCTTTAAGTAGTTAGGCAGTGGGTTACCACTAGCTTCCTTAATCCAGGTACCTTGTTATCTTAATTAAAAAACAAAATCAGCTTTGATCTCCTACAACTTCATTGCATAACCACTTTCATTTACTATTGTTTAAGCTCAGTTAGCTTTCCATGATGAAAGGAATTCGTATTTCACACTGGGCAGGAAGTCCTACTTAAATGTTTCCTGGTTTTGATCTCCTTAAGGGAATTAAATTATGTTCCTACTTCAAAAAATGCATGGCAAGCACATTACTGAGTCACTAGTCTTGCCATACCATTATCCAACAGGGCAGTTAGGCTGGATGCATAGAGGCTGAAGTTGCTCCATTCTCTTGTTATAAGTGAAAAGGGGTCTGTCGAGATGGTTCCAATCTGGTTTTTCACTCCCTTTTGTTGGCAGTCCTTACTGGCTGTCCAGTCTCACCCTCATGTCAGCTAGAGGAAAGTTCAAGTGGACCTTTATCCCTTTATCCCACTGCCTTATGCTGGGAACATGAACACTGGCAGCTACAACCCCAGTCACAAGGTGAGGGCTGGGAGACTGAAACCACTTCTTCCTGACAAGACAAATCTCAGGGGGCTCTTTTTACTGTTTGGTTGCTCTAACATAGATGTTGGGAAGTGCCAGACTGGAACACCAGTGCCAGCACTCCTGGGAGCTGTGTTGCAGAGCTCTAACTGGGAAGGGTTTCCCACCACTTTGTCATCCTTCATGGGCAGAGCACTAGGGTCTGCTGTCTTCCAGGGATGAACAAAAGTTTGTGTTAAACCAATCTGCTGCCTTCCCCGGGAGGTTAAAGGGAGCAGGTGAGTTTGCTCTTGATGACTCAGGAAAAAGCTTTCTGGATTGCTGAGTGAAATTTTACATCATTTAAGAGCAATTCTCTTTGCTGTGTTCTCTAAACATGTTCCAGATTATGTCCCAGAGTTTATGTTTTATTTTGGATGAGGGATTTTTAAGTGTTGCCAGGTAGTCACACTCACAGTGTGGCAAAGAACAGCAAAGCAAACAGGAGAAAATGTGTTTTCTCTCTACATGTACTGTATACGTCGAAGAAATTGGCTGTCTCATAAAGCACCCAGCTGTGTGTCTTGAACAGCAGAAGGGATTGGATTGCTTGAATTTTCTTCTTTGGCCTGAGGCAGGTAAGGACCAGTTTGTGTGACTCTGGGAGGTGCTTCTGGTTTCCTGCCTCTGCCCAGGAAGAGCTTTTGGCATTTGTGGGGGTGATCCAGGCACCCCTGGTGCAAAGGCAAGGGAAGCTGAGCTCTTAGGGTCTGAAGTGTTCTTGCTTCTCATCTTACCACTCAAAGGAAGCAGGAAATAAAATGGTGACGCATTTTGCCCACCAGCTGCCCTACATAAAACCAGAGTTATCTGCTTAAAAGACTGCAGAGTGGCTGAAGTTTGCAGTGGGTTGTCTGCAAGCTAATCCTCTGTGTCTCCATCAGTCGGTGTCTTGGGAGTTTACGAGAAGTCAGAAAGAGACAACGGGTAAAATCTAGCCACTTAAAATGGAAGTTAAACAAATATCTATTTTTAGTGTTATAATTTTACAGGTTTGGCTTCCTTTATACTCTCCCCTGCATATTGATAATCTTTGTCTGCTGTTCCTCTCCTCTTTTAACTCATCAGTACCTCACAAATTTCTCCAAAAGGGTTTTCCTTACAGATTTAGGTTTTATTATCTTTTTCTTTTCTGCAAAACCTCCAATTTTCTTGCAGTTTTACATGCTGTTAGGATAACAAGACTCCTGAAGGAGCTCTAGCGTGTCAGTTCCCCTGAAGATGGGTTGCTCAGCAAAGCCTCATATATATATAATATAATATATCTCATATATATAATATATCTCATATTTTAGTGCACTGCTGAGCTTTGAAGCCCAAGACCTATTTATTGGGCAAGTTCTTTCCTAAACCACTGCCTGACATTCCAGGCTCTTTGATTTCAGGGCAATTAATGGGGGGTAACAAGGGGCATGCATTGGCTCAGGTGACCCTTTGTAGGGTCCAAACCATGGGCTAGTCCCGGTTTAGCCCTCATTTTTGTGTCTTTGACCTCTGTCGCGGTTTGGAGTCAGGGCAACCCCCAGACCGATAACAGACTGCTCTCTTTTAACCCCCCCCCCTCCCCAAAGGGGAGAGAAAAGGAATAAGGGAGAGAGACTTAGTGATTAGAAAAAG
>JANHGL010007844.1:157400-168325 GCA_024611195.1 Ceyx melanurus | reverse complement strand
CATGAGGTGTTATCACTGTTAGAAGCAGACACTGTCTGCAAAACATGCTGCTAATTTCTAGAAAGTGCAGTTAGTTAAACTTAAGCTGAAAAGTAAAATCACTGAACAGAATTTGCTTGGTTTTCACCCAAACCAGGACAACCTCCTCCCTCATACTCTAATGAGACCCTGCAAGTCCTGAAGTCCTGTGCTCTTGCCCTGAGTGCTTGTCTTTGAAATGATCCCTAAGCACAATTTGGAGTTGGGCCCTGAGGGGTAAATATTTGGCTACCATCTCCTTCCCGTGATGAGTTCAGATGATGTGACTGAACACTTTAATCCTGTGAGAGCAGTACAGTCCAGCACACCTGGGAGAGTGAACTTTTGACTAAACAGGGCAGGAAGAGCAAAAGCCTATACAGCAATTATGTCTGCCTATACAGCCTACGCAAATGCTATGGGCCAGCTGGACAAGACTGCACTCAAATAAGAAATTTACACAGTTATCTACCTGGCATGCAGACTCAGACAAGTATCTGCACGTACGAGTTCATGTGCATGTGGCAGACTGAGTCCAAGCCAAACACGAATTATTCCACTAACTCCAAGGGGATGGGATTTGTTTGTGCAGTTTCAGAGGCCGGTATGAAAACTTGGAAAGAATACTTTCCAGACATTTGACCAGTTTCTGGATAATCTGAAAAAGAATGGTATACATATAGGCACATTCTCGCATAAGTACATATAAGTATGTATATGTATTTTTCAGATTTTTTTGATTGCTTTTTTAGTCCTTCTACTCCAATACTACTTTAATTGTAGTACCCTGGAATGTGAGGATTAAGGAAAGTTAACCTGAGTTTCTCAGGAAGAGTTTTTGGGCCACAAAATGAGTGGGAGTGGCTTTTTTGGGGGGAAGGGCAGACATATTTTGCTTCCTACATATACATAGAGTCAGCAGTCTTTAGTTCTACTTAAATGTAAAGGAAATATGCCAGCATAGAGGGAAGTGTTTTGCATTTTTTGAAGTCTGTTATTAAAATATAACAGAAATCAGACAAAAGTTTGCTTTGCTATCCACTGAAAGATCTGTGTCTTTTGGATTGTTGTTGGCATGAAAAACTAATTTCTCCCATATGGTAACTCCATCGTGCTAGGGCTCCTGAAGTGATGGCTCACATTCTTTATGTGTTTTGGTTTTGTTTTGTTTTTTTTTTCTTGTGGGATGGCAAATTTCCCAGCACCTGAAGTCAGCTTGCCACAGCACTGTCACCTACTGGCTGGAGCTTGTGGCTGTCCCAGTAGCTATCCTGTGGCCACCTGAACAGTGGTTTGCAAGACCATCCAGGTTGCTGCTTGGAGGATGCAAGATGGACATCCTCTCTTCCAATAAAGCAACCGTGGCTTTGAGTTGGCAAAGTGTGTATGCCTGAGTGGGATGCCCTCTGCATTGTGTAGGGTTTTTCTTCCTCGCTCTTATCTGGCTACCCAGTGCTCTTGGATAATGGAAAACATTAGAAGTCCTTTGAAGCAAGGCAGATTTTCATCAGCAAGCAAGCTGCCCTCTCAAAGTAATGTGGTAATATCCCAGCCATAGAAGGGTACACATACACCCTCCTTATTTACCTTTCTCACCTCCAGTTATCAACAAAAGCAGGACATGACAGTACCATGCACTCCTGTTGGAAATACCAGAGTAAAATCAAGTCTTTTGGAGACAGCATCTCAAAAGGGAGATTTGAAAGAGCTCCTTTCCAGATGCTTTTATCTCTGACTCACCATATGAAAATGCAAGATACCATTGAAAAGAATCCTTTCTTCTTTCCATGTGTTATTTGCTTGTATGTTTCTTTGTAAATTGAGTTAGGTTAACAGGCTGGGAAACAGATGGTGTCCATCCACTGTGCTCCACCACATCCCCACCTCCTCTTGCCCAACAGCATGGAAAGGGTAAATATAGCTCCTTGCTCATCCTGCTACTTGTGTGTTAGAGCTAATGCAGTCACCTTGGCTCGAAAGCTGAGATATTAAAAATATTAATTGTAGGTGGAAAGCACAGCTTAATGAATTGACCAGCAACTTACAGGTCAGAGGTTGAACTCCAGCTGTGATTACTCATGAGTGACAGTTACCACCATCTCACAGAGCATTTGGAAGCCAAAAAAGCCCCATTGAACATGGCAACAACTGGTACCAGCACAGCTCCTGGTCACAGTGTTAAATACGGAGAAAGTCTGCTGCCCTCAGCGCTTCTCCCTGCAGCTGAGGTGCTACAGATAGAGCCCAGCAAAGCTGAATGTCCCTGTGCAGGGGTTGGTTGAGTAAAAGCAGCAAAAGAAGGAAGGGAGAAGGCTATAAAAAATAGCTTAAAAATCATGACCAATACAGCTTACTGGGGTTTTAATCAAGAAAGATCAGTAAATATATTAGGTGAGTTCAAATCAATAAAAATGCTGGGGAGGGTGCTTTCTTTTTCCTCTCACTTTTGTGCTTATTTCCTTTTTTTTATTCCCTCAGCTCCATCTGTCAGAGTGGGAAAAATGGACAAGTGACACAAGGAAAAAAAATTGCAGAAGAGATGTAAAATCATATTTTTTTAAGGGGAGAAAGTACCTAAAAGCTGAGAAGAGGGGACTTACTCAGAAATTCTTGTTTTAAAATAAGCACCATTTGTTGTAGAAACAAACAAACAAACACAAAAACCAAAACAAGAACAAAAAACCCAAACAAACAAAAACCAAACCAACAAAAAAAACCAACAAAAAAACAACAATAAAAGCCCAAAATATTTATAACAAATAATTGCAGCCATAAAAGAAGATACCAGACCTGTGGTTTGCCTTTGCTTAATGACTTTTTCACCCAGAAAAACATTTTTGTGGGTGACAGGGAGGAATGCTTGTCCAAGAGGTATTTTAATTTACCCGAGGAAGCCAGAGCTGTTAGGGGGATAGTTGCTGGGTTAACATGCAGTTGTGAAGACTTGGTCTTTCATACCTTCACCACAGCCTTCAGTCGTACACTATAAGGCGAAACTACGGGAATTTATGGGATGCTGTTCTTGCCTCAGTGTCATAATATAAGCCCTGATTTTCAGGCTGCGTTTGCAGGTGAATGACAGGGTAGGTCTGCGACCACTGTCCTAGGAGGTAAAGCAAGTTGTTGCTATATGCCTGCATTCACTGGGAGGATGGAGAAGATTTGGTGACCTCCTCTGGGTAGAATGACAGATATCCTCATTCAGCCTAAAGAGAGCCACTGCTAAGTCTCCCTGTCACAGCATGCCACTGAGTCATTGGCAGCCCATCCTGCTGATACTGATGCTACACAATGGCCAGCTCATTACTGTAGCAAAAGCATTTTACAAAAGCTAGAGCTAAATAAATTAAAGCATTACGATCTAATTTTCTACAGCATTAGCACTGCGATGAATGTGAAATCTAATCCTTACAGGCATCACCAGTACCAAAGAAGACAGTTCTGTGTGTCAAGAGGATGTTTTCAGATCCCCACAGGAATTATATGCAGTGAACATAAAATCCCGTGTCTCTTTCCTCCTTCTAACCAGCTGTCTCTCTTTGCAGGGGATCACCTCATTTCAGAATTATGATGGCAGTCATATACTGAAGAAGCAAGAAGAAAATTTTCTTTAGAATTATTTGGAGATTTAGCATTTATTGGAAAGCAGAGAGAGAAGCTTCTGTAAGAATTAGCCACTCAAACAACAGCCACTTTGCTCAGGTTGATTTATAATAGCCACTGTACCAGTACCACGAAAACACTGAACTTCCAATGAGTCATTTTCCACAGCTATGAATAGGTCAGGATGAACTTCAGGTATGAAGATTCAGTGACAACAAAGCCCTGAACCTCTTCTGTTTTACCCATAGGGAGTTGCTATGACCATCTTTCTAGAATGGATTTACTTGGAACTTTCTGTCGAGCACAGAAAGGCTAAGGGATGCTATCTAGAAGAGCACTGGGTTTGGGTTTTCTGTCTCTGCACACCTTCACACCCAAATTCAACTATGGATAAAGAAAAGCCTTGCCATTGACAAGAGGTAGTGGCAGCAGACAGCTTCAAGCAGACATAACCTGTAGGGCTGCACATGTTACTGAAGCTAACAGACAAGCTTGCTGCATATGTCAAAGCCTTCTTGCAATCTTTTTTTTCTACCTAGAATTTCTCCTGTCTATGTGCATTCTGTGGCTCCAGTTTATCACCTATCTCTATTACTTTCTCCACATTTCTTTCATCTAGAAGTTGCCCTTTTCTCTATGTCAAGAAGAAACTAATCCCAGGTGCACCCCAATTTCTTCTACCTCTTTCAAACCTTCCCAATTTTTATTGTTCTTTCTTCTTCAGGGCAGCACAGTTCAGGCAACACTTGATCTGACAGGTATTGTCTGGAATGTGTGGGCCACCATCACTCAATAGCTATAGAGGCGGTTGTGCCTGTTTTTCTCTTATGTCTCCGTTATACCCACTAGACTTTGCTAATTCTCAGCTAAACCAGTGAGTAGAACGGCCTCCCAAACTTTGGAAGTGGTGTGTCATAGAGCGTTGGAGCTATGCTCTAATGTCCAAACAGCACTTACTAAGGGAACACAAGGTTTTGCAAACTCTGTTGAGTAGACCTTCATGGTAGTAAAAATTGCACAACTTTTGTCAGAGGTAGAAGGTCTCTTCACATCAGGCCTTCTTGCCATGTGCTCAAAGAAATAAGAACATAGACACTGGTCTAGATAAAGCAAGAACCACTTTAAAACCGTCAGGGAAGCTTTCTTGTGGTCCAAAGGTTTTGCAATTAGCTTGAGAAAAGCTGCTCTTAACTTTCGTTGCTTTATCTGGGTTCATACACCTGTGGCTTTGCTGTGCATTCTGAAGGATAAGGCTCAAACTATGAGCAGGAGGCTGCTGCTTGCTATAGTTCAGGCCTGATCCAACACAGGAGGGGAGGAAACGAGAGACACCAGAGACACTAGAGACACTTTGTTTTTGTGTAGTTCTTGTGCCTGTGATTTAGCCTCTGGGCTTAGGGACTACCTTCTTTCTGGAACTCCCAGACTTTCTGGGATCAATTAGGGTGGTGCACACCAGGAGACTGGAGACCATCAGCACTAGGAAACAAGAAGGATGAAGAGATAATGTTCAGCTCCCTATTTCTGCCCTGGTTTGCCTATATTTCATGGCCTATCTCCTTCTGATCTATACTTTCCCAATAGCACACCTTGCTGAAAAAGTATACCTTTGTCCTGTGCTGCACTTTTGAGGATGATTTTTCTTCCTTACTGAGAGCAATGACTGCAGCATGGCAGAGGAGAGGGACATGCTTTACTTCCCCTGCTGCCTCTCTTGGGCCATTCCTGGGGTTCTGCCATTGCCCAGAAGGAAAGGGCACACTTTCTCTGCCAGCATGGGGGCCAGGCTGCTGGCAGCCAGAACCAGCGGCCAAGGACGAGGCGTCACACTGTGCCAGTGACTGCAAATACGCCCCATATATTTTTATTGTTGTGTCATAATCACAATGTTCCTGTAATGTAGTTTATTTAACTGGATGACTCTGGTGCTATAAATAAGTAGATCTTGCTGTTTCCAGGACAACCACTATTCCAACTGCTTATCTCAGTGCCTCTCTGTCAAAAGGATGTTCTAAACAGAGCTGGCCATGAATATTAAAAATGAAGCATGCACATAATAAAGCATTCCCTGGGAAGCACCCAATGTTTTAATGCTATATGTTATGCTAATGGGACAGTTGCCTCTCAGAGAGGTTCTTAATTCAAAGGCCGCACAGTGTGGGATCAGATTGCAAGTAAGCAGGAATGTAACCTGTGTTTTTCCATATTTATTTTTTTTTCCCAAGTTCAATCTCTTTCTGGCGTTTGGAGCGGCTCACTAGTAATCGTTTTCTTCCTCTAGGCCAAAAATCCTTAAATTGAAACCTTGCATGTGTGTCAGCCCACACAGTGGGATGACTGCAGGGGGACAGAGAGCTCCTGGCAGGTGGCACCTGGTGGCAGTGGACTGCCTGGCTGCCTTAGTGAGCTCTGAAGTTGCTGGTGCCTCTTATACTGAGATAGATAAGAGAGAGCTTGCTGTAAACAATGCTGGTTTTTTTTCTGAAATCTTGGCCTAATGAAATTCAGGTACTCTTCCTACTGGAGTAGAGATGGATTGCTTATTTGGAAGAATCAAGGAGATTTTTAAAATCCTCCTAGCAAGGAAATGGTTACATTAATAAATGTCTGCATTCCTCTGGTTTTTTACTTGCTATCCCCTTTTTTTCCACTCCTCTCTCAAACACACACAAAAAAGCCTTTAAGAAAAATATCAGATGAAACCTTAGGAAATCAAAGGGATATTTTTTAACCGCTGTAACTAGACAAAATGGAGGAAATAATTTAACCAGTAGGATTGGTTTTCCAATACAGGTTGAGTTGAGGCTGATTGTTGAGCAGTAATGCTCTTGCAAAAGTGAGACCCATGTTCACCTTATATGTTTGAGTGAAACAATTAGTTTACTATTAATCAAATTGTTTGATTCCATGATTACAAAGAAATGTTTAGTATTACTGATTCAGGATAACAAAGTATTGTACAAAGACAGTAACATCACCAAAAGCAGCCCCACTTCCACTAATAGTGTTTATTGAAAGTGTTAAACATATTGTCTGGTTTTTTCTCTGCAGTTATATTTTTAACAAAATGTTCTACTTAGTCGAAGGCACATTTATGTAATAATTGGCATGAGTGCAGTAAGCAAGGCCCTCAGATGTTATAAACTAGCTTGCTTTCATTGTCCAGAATTTAATTTTAATCAGATGAGGATCAAGCCCGTTGTTAGAAGACCTTCTGAGAGCCATTGGTTGTTTATGAGAATTGACAGTAAATGTAAGTGTTCAACCCTTATTCACTGAACCTAGTTATTTTCAAGGTCACTGGCTTGGCTGCAGGACAATTGCCATTTTGTGAAGTTGATACAGAAGGCTTCGGAAAAGAAGCGAATCCTGAGCTCCCTCTAGTTTTTAATATCTTTTAATAATGGAGCAGAAATACCTGCCCTGCTTCAGTCTGAAAATTTGGACTGTGAGTCTCACATAAACAAAGAGAGTGTTTTTTCCTGGTGTATTTCAGCACTTGCATTCCTAGCACCAGCCAGAGCTCAAAAAGACAAAGATACATGAAAAATAATCTTACCTCAATGCTTTCAAATCTCAGAAATGACTCTATTGTAGTGGTGTTTGGAGTAAAATTCCAGGGAGGTGCAAAGTCCTCTGGAGGTAATGCATATCTCACCTCACTGAAAATATCTTATCTTGGCAGGTTGTGTCATGTCAGAGTAAATAATGTTGAAACGCATTAAAGAATCTGGAGACTGGATCTGTCTTCAATATGGAAGATCTGTATCACACCACTATTCCCCCTTATCTGCATCACTGCATTAGAAGGTAATTCTTTGTAAAACCTCAGAAATGCAAATCTAGGGACCCTAAAGGAGGCAGTCCTGGGGAGTGGGTCTCAAGGGGAGATGGTTGATACAGCCCAGGCTGAGAGGGAGCTTCCCTCCACTCTTTGAAATGCCATTCCAGGTGGGTTGGGAGGGAGGAAGGTAAGGGAGGTAGAGGTAGTAACATGTCGTGGGTGACAGTGTGGGATGGTACAACTCTGTTGGCACAAAATTGTTTTTTAACATGCATGCAAACATTTCTGGTGCAATTTGCATTATTTTCAGCGAACTTCTGTCACCTCAAACTAAGGGGCAGTTTTACCCTCTGGTTCTCATGCAGCAGGACCATGGCAAAAATTGGTATGTGCAAGTGCACCCACACGCACATATACACGTTTGCAAGTACATATATAAATATTTCTATATGCATACAGAGGGAATCCCAGCAATGCTGTGAGAGCCAGTCAGCTTCATAAGGGACCATGCAAGTGAGAAAAAAGAAGGAAGGAGAAGTCAGAGAAAGAGACAACATTACAACTCCTTCTGCTCCTTCCTGGGATTCAGATAGACTCAAGAAAGCCCACATTCCCTCTTCAATGAGAGAAGACCCGGTTCCCTCAGCTAGGGTATTAATAAAGACAATTTGTGTTTTCAGAATTAAAGGAAAGAAAAGCAGATGTTGAGATGAACTGACAACCCTTCAGGAAGCCTTAAAATCCCCGATTTTTTTTAAAGTGGAAACAAAGCTTGCAATTAGTGAACTACAGCAGGTTAAATGGTCCAACTGCTATTAGTGCAATTATAGTCAACATTGTGATAGCTCTAGTGTTCCTGAAAACTCAAGCCTTAATTTTACTATATCATTTAGTGCTTTTTTAATACTGTTTCTAGCAATCAGCAAAAGGAACCGTAAGTTGTGGATCAAATGTTCTGCAGGGGTGACCCATATACTCTGAAGTATGAGTGTACGTGTGTCTGTGGGGGGGGACTAGAAGGTGTTTGAGGAATCCTTTGGTATGTCCTGGAGAGTGCATAGCTTTATGCAACAGAGCAGGAACTGTAGCAACTCTGATGGGCAAATTAGTGCCCTCACAGACACTGGGTTACTGTACCTGACAGAAGTAGTGTATAATAACAAGAATATAAAGCTACCTTAATAGTGGTGCCTCCATCGCTTGAACTGCAAAATGCATGTTGTACCTCTACACCTTGCCTATGGCAGACACTTTAAAAATCCAGTGATTTAACAAGTTTCCACTGTTTTCATCTAAATTCCCTTTCTCAAAGGTAAGGGGAATCTTTCAGCTGCAAATAGAAAAGAGCAAATTGGTGTCCACCTCAGTCTGAAGTCTTTTCCTCTAGCCAAGCAGCACTTTGAGTCCTTTCTGTCCAGCCATCTGTTTGCACAAAACCCATAGGAACTTAAGCTCTCTATGACCTGGGTCAAGCTGGGCTCAAGTGAGTCTGTGAGTTTGACACTTACAGGCAGAAATACAGAAGGACAGAAAATGTTGACTTTGCCATCAATTGCAAGAACTATGGGCATACAACAGCCTTACTTCTCAGCCTTTGCCAATAAGTATTAAGGTTTTTTGTGCTCCTTGTGATGTTTAGGCCAAGCCCTCGAACTATTGCTTCTTCACACCCACTGTCCTTTACAACAAAATAAACTCAGAGAAGTACTCTCAATGGGTGGCTAATATTTGGGTTTAGGGCTGCAGTGCATTTGGGGTTTGGATCCTGGCTGAGTTGCTGACATGATTTATGATGTTTGCTGTTCAGTTTGAAGTGCCAAAGACATCCATCAAGTTGTACAAAAAAATCCATTCCATACTTTTCTCTTTCCAAAACATGTCTGGAGAGGTATTTTTGGCTGCTAAGTTTATGAACCAACACACAGCTTATCTACAAAAACCCCAAGGATTCCATATGCAAAAAAAGAGGATCACTGAGATCACAACACATACAGCATGTGTATGTATGTATGTTACTTTTTCTGCAAAATACAAATGTACATTTATTTTGCTTTATTTATCTTATTCATTTTTGTAACAAAACTTTCCCTGTAGGGAGTTCAATCCTTTCCCAATATCTTTACTTGTGCAAGGTTTTATCTTAGCACAGTCAGCCAAATAGGTAGAAAAAATAATTGATTTTTTCCTTTGTATTTTGACCAGTTACTAGAAGCATAAAGGACAAAATAATTGAAATAGAGACACAAACAGTATTTCCCAGGCTAAGCGCAAAGAGAAGATGGCACATCTGCATTTCAAGCATGTCAGGGAAATACTGTGGAAGGACTGCTCTAATTCTTATTCCTGTGAAAAGGCAAAATGGAAATTGCTGGTTTGCTATTCACACGCCTCACCCAGCACAGCAGGATCTTGGTCCTCACTTAGACATTCTTAAAGGCTATCAAGCAAATAAATATTCTTTGCTATTTCTATTCATTTTCATGCAACACCTTTCATCCAATAGCTCTTGAGGGTTACATCCAAACTGTGTAGCAGAAGCATCCTACAGGAAGGGTACTCCAAGTGTCCAGTGCCTCAGACATCCTGACTGGGAGGTAGACAAAATGTGAAGCAGCTACCTAACTGGGGTGTTTTGGGTAGGTGTCTCTGGTGAGAGGTGATCTGGCTGACCTAGCTGCTCCTGTTGTGGCTGTCTAGACAGGAATGGCAGATGTAAGGAGTGTACTTTCTGTGTGGTGCTGATCTGATCACCCAGAAATGACCTGAGGTCATGACTGCCCATTAGACTTCTAACTTAAATTTGGTCTTGATTAGGCCAGTTTTCAAATCAAGAACAGAAACACCATTGGAAATAATTTATAGGGATAAAATTCTTAGGTTTGACCATAACTTCAGTGTGCAGTATGGCATAATTATATAGAACCACCTACAAACACCTCTAAATACAGCATAGTACCTGCTGTAAGATTAAAGTGTCAGCTTGCTAAGTACTGGAATCACATTGCTAATGAAAAACAGTATTTTTCCCTAAAAGTTTCAAAGCACAGAAACCAATTGCATAATGAAACCTAGAGGCTGCTCATCTGAAATTCCAAGGCTTTCTGTGCTCTGCCATGCACAGAAAAAGAGTTCCTACCTCCTGGGGTTGTTTATCCTGGAGAAGACTGCGACGGGATCTTATTAATGTTTACAAATATCTGAAGGGTGGGTGTCAAGTAGAAGGGGCCAGTCTCTTGTCAGTGCTGCCCTGTGATAGGATGAGGGGCAAAGGTCACAAACTGGAAGACGGGAAGTTCCACCTCAACACGAGGAATAACTTCTTTATTGTGAGCACGATGGAGCTCTTGGAACAGGCTGCTCAGAGAAGCTGTGGAGTCTCCTTCTCTGGAGAATTTCAAGTCCCGCCTGGATCTGTTCCTGTGTGGCCTGCCCTGGGTTCACAGATTCACAGATTCACAGGTATTAGGGGTTGGAAGGGACCTAGAAGATCATCTAGTCCAACCCCCCTGCCTGAGCAGGA